>BSBM01001357.1:7525000-7790000 GCA_027924585.1 Larix kaempferi | reverse complement strand
CATCCTCATCAACATCTTCATCATCATCATCATCACCATTATCATCACCATCAACATATTCATCATCATTTCCATATCCCCCTTCCTCATCAACATCTCCATCAACATCTCCATCATCATCATCATCACCATCACCATCATCATCAACATCTCCATCATCGTCACCATCATCATCATCATCAACATCTTCATCATCATTGTCATCTCTAGGTTCCTCATCAACATCTCCATCATCATCATCTTCTTCTTCATCAGCATCAACATCATCATCATCTTCATCACTCTCATAATCCTCATCAACATCTTCATCATCATCATCATCACCATCATCATCATCATCAACATCTTCATCATCATTGTCATTTCCCCCTTCCTCATCAACATATCCATCATCATCATCATCACCATCACCATCATCATCAACATCTCCATCATCATCACCATCATCATCATCATTAACATCTTCATCATCATTGTCATCTCTAGGTTCCTCATCAACATCTCCATCATCATCATCTTCTTCTTCATGAGCATCATCATCTTCTTCTTCGTGAGCATCATCATCATCATCTTCATCACCCTCACCATACTCATCAACATCATCATCATCATCATCATCACCATCATCATCATCATCAACATCTTCATCATCATTGTCATCTCCCCCTTCCTCATCAACATATCCATCATCATCATCATCACCATCACCATCATCATCAACATATGCATCATCATCACCATCTTCATCGTCATTGTCATCTCTAGGTTCCTCATCAACATGTCCATCAGCATCATCTTCTTCTTCTTCATCAGCATCATCGTCATCATCTTCATCACCCTTACCATTCTCATCAACATCTTCATCATCACAATCATCACCATCATCATCATCATCAACATCTTCATCACCATTGTCATCTCCCCCTTCCTCATCAACATCTCCATCATCATCATCATCACCATCACCGTCATCATCAACATATCCATCATCATCACCATCATCATCATCATCAACAACATCTTCATCATCATTGTTATCTCTAAGTTCCTCATCAACATCTCCATCATCATCATCTTCTTCTTCATCGGCATCATCATCATCATCTTCATCACCCTTAACATCCTCAACACCTTCATCATCATCATCATCACCATCACCATCATCATCATCAGCAACATCTTCATCATCATTGTCATCTCCCCCTTCCTCGTCAACATCTCCATCATCATCATCATCATCACCATCACCATCATCATCAACATCTCCAGTGTTGAAATATTGTAATTTCTAAGAATATTATATTTGTATTATTCCGAAGATGTTTCATTCCTCCAATGGGACTTTATTGTATATCCGGAGATGTCTATTCCTCCGATGGATTGTGGTAACCAGGGTTATTAGATCTCCCATGTGGGGGTCGACCCTGAGTTAATTTATTAGGGGTTATTAGACTCTCTTAGGAGAGGTCGGCCCCATAGGGTAAAAAGTTAGTCGGGAAACAAGTATAAGTAGAGGACGATGTTCCTCACTTATCTCACTCATCCATCACTCGGAAAGTAGCACACAAGTGAGAGAGAGGTCCGCATGGGAGGTAGAGAAGGAGCTCTAGTATTGGACTACATCTTGTATTTGGTTTATCATCTTATTGAGGAAAGCTTTGCTGGGTTTTCTACCCCATGAGTGTTTCCCAGGGTAAAATCTATGTCTATCTTGTGATTTTGTTTCTTTCAGTGATCTTGCTAGTCAAATTAGTATAAACTTAACATGGTATCAGAGCTAGCCTGAATAGGACATCTTTCACAAGGTGAAAATCTCTCTCTCTCCTCCTCCGGTGAAAATTAGGGTTTCTACAAAAGTTGGTATTTTTGGATTCTGATTGCATGGCTGGATAGCCCTCCTCAAAATCGAAGTTTTAAGCCCTGGATCGAGGTTTTTGGTTGGGTATAACTCCGGGAAATTCAAACCCTAGTTTGACCAAAAGTGTAGAAAACTAGAAAACCAGAGAACCAAAAAAACTGCGCACCAGTAAACCAGAAAAGCTGCGAACCTTTGCACCATAAAACTAGAAAATTTTGTTGCAGTTCCAGAAGGTGAAAAGTTGAAGTTTCCAAAAGCAGAACACACCAGAACTTCCAATTCAATCAAGCACATCTCCTGGTAAGTGTTATTCTATCTATTAAGAAACTTCAATATCTTTTGACCCCTGGAGAAGATGGCTCCAAGCACTAAGCTTGAAGACAAGCTAGAGGGTATAGAAAATTTTCGAGCATGGAAATACGGAATTGGTCTCATTCTTGAAGAGAATGATCTTGCCCAGTATATCAAGGATGAGATTGTAGAACCTAGAGAAGATGAAGCCAAAGAGAAGTATAGGGAGGATTTGATTAGGGAAAAGAGAATCATTGTTGATTCTATTAAAGACCACTTGATTCCCCAAGTGGCATCCAAGAAGAATCCAAAGGAAATGTATGATGCCCTTTCCAGAATGTATGAGGGAAAGAATATCAATAGGAAGATGAATCTGAGAGATCAATTGAAGAACACAAAGATGAATATAGGAGAATCTGTTCAAGACTAATTCTCAAGGATCTCCCAGCTCAAGGAACAACTAGATGCTATTGGAGATACCCTTGATGAAGATGAACTAGTCATGACTGCCCTATATGGTCTCACTAGACCATGGGAGTCATTTATCCAAACCATGTGTGCCAAAAATGAGAGCATGAAGTTTGATGTGGTATGGGAAGATTGCATCCAAGAAGAAGCTAGGGTTGCCAACAGAGAAGCCCTGCTCAAATAAGATGACCAAGCCTTGGCTACTCACACCAAGAGAAGAAGGAATCAATCCTACTTCAAGAAGGACAGTCACAAGGAGTCTCAATCTCCACAAAGATTTCAGAAGAAAGGAAGAAGAAAACACTCTTCTTTCCAATGTTTCAATTGTCACAAAATAGGACACATTGCTAGACATTGTCCTTCAAAGAAGAAGAAAGATCTTCACCATAAAAGACATCAAGCACATCTTGCAGAAGATGATAGTGAAGAAGAAAAAGAAGAGGAAGAAAGGTCTCACAAGAAAATATCTAGAAGAGAAGAAGAAGAGGAAGAAAGGCCCTTCTTCAAGAGAAAATCTAGAAGAAATGAAGAAGAGGATGTAGAAGAGTATGTTCTATTCTCTGCACTCTCTAGATTTATAACACCTGGAGAAGATACATGGCTTATTGATAGTGGTGCTTCAAAGCACATGACTGGACAAAAGAAAACTCTTTCAAAACTGGAAGAGAAGACCTCCCCACAGAAAGTGTCATTAGGAGATGACTATCAATATCCCATCAAGGGAATTGGTGAAGCAAACTACAAGCTTGATTCTGGAACCCCCATGAAGATGAAGGAAATATTTTATGTACCAGGATTGAAGAAGAACTTGCTTTCCATCTCAGCATTGGATAAGAAAGGTTATAGGGTTGTATTCATTGATGGACAAGTATTAATGTGGTCCAAAGGTAAATCTATTAAGGATGCAATTGTCATTGGTGAAGAGGAAGGAGGTCTGTATAAGCTCAAGGGCCATCCAGAAGTTGCCCTTGTGCATGAAGCCACTGGCCCAATTGAGCTATGGCATAGGAGTCTTGCTCATATTAATTACAAGGCACTACCTCATGTAAGCAAGGTAGTTATAGGTATGCCAGACTTAAAGATTGATCATGATGGCACATGCAAAGGTTGTGCAAAAGGGAAGAATATCAAGAACCCATTTCCATAGAGTGAAACAAAGACTAAGAGTATCTTGGAGTTAATTCATTCTGATGTATGTGGACCAATGCCTTCCACATCCCTGAGTGGATATGAATACTATCTCACATTTATTGATGACTATTCAAGGAAGACTTGGATATACTTTCTAAAAGGAAAGAATGAAGTCTTTGGAAAGTTAAGGGAGTTCAAATCCTTGATAGAGAATCATTAAAAAAAGAAAATCAAAATACTTAAGACAGATGATGGTGGAGAATATACTTCAAAGGACTTTGAAGATTTCTGTAAGGAAGCTGGAATCAAGAGAGGGCTAACCACTCCCTACAATCCCCAACAAAATGGTGTTGTGGAAAGAAAGAATAGAACCGTCATTAAAGATGTGAAGACAATGATACATGATCAAGACCTACCTATGTATCTATGGGCTGAAGCAACTAGGACAACAGTCTATGTGCAAAATAGACTATCCCACAGTGCTCTTGATTTCAAGACTCTAGAAGAAGTGTTCACAAGAAAGAAGCCTGAGGTAAGTCACCTCAAGATATTTGGATATCCAGTATACATTCACATTCCAAAAGAAAAGATGACCAAGTTAGATCCTTCTGGGAAGAAGGGAATATTTGTTGGATATTGTGAAGCATCTAAAGCATTTAGAATTTACATCCCAAGTTTTCATCATATGGAAATAAGTAGGGATGTGACATTTGATGAAGAAGCAGCTCTCAAGAGATCTAGGAAGTGCCAGTATGAGGAAGATGCACCTCTCAGAACTATAGAGGATGTACCCATCCTTGAAGATGTAACACCTGAAGACCATGATATGATAGAACCACAAGAACCCCCCCTTTCAAAAATTTCATGGAAAAGAAAACCAGCATGGGAAAGAGATATTATACTAGGAGCAAAAAAGTATGGAGCCCCTAAAGGCTCCACTAGAGTAAACAAGAAACCAAAGCCATTCTCCAACTATATGGCTTTGATGTGTGATCTTGTAGATCAAGAACCTACTAGTTATGAAGAGGCAGTTCATAAGAAAGAATGGGTAGAGGCAATGACAGAGGAATACCAGTCAATAATGAAGAATGATGTTTGGGATATAGTTCCCAAGCCAAAAGACAAAAGTGTGGTATCCTCCAAATGGATATACAAAATAAAGCATGCTGTGGATGGTAGCATTGAAAAATATAAAGAAAGATTTGTGGCCAGAGGATTCTCTCAGAAAGAGGGAATTGATTATGAAGAAACATTTGCACCAGTTGCAAGGTACACTTCCATTATAACCATCATGGCACTTGCATCCATGATGAAATGGGATCTACACCAGATGGATGTAAAGACAACCTTCCTGAACGGTGTGATTGAGAAAGAAGTGTACATAGAACAACCACAAGGATTTGAGGTAGAAGATGGAAGAACCCATGTATGCAAACTGAAGAAGGCCTTATATGGGTTGAAGCAAGCTCCCAGAGCTTGGTATGGAAGAATTGACAGTTTCTTGACAAACTTGGGCTTTACCAAAAGTAAAGTTGATCGTAATCTTTATCTCAAGGTTATGAATGATGAACCTGTCATATTGTTGCTATATGTGGATGATCTATTTCTAACTGGAAATGAGAAACAGATTATCGAGTGCAAGAAGAAGCTCTCATTAGAGTTTGAGATGAAGATCTCGGATTGATGCACTACTTCCTAGGTCTGGAAGTATGGCAAGGACCAGATGGAATCTTTCTCAACCAAGGTAAGTGTGTTGTGGGAATATTGAAAAGATTCGATATGTTGGAACGCAAATCCATGGCCACTCCCATGGATTCCAACTTAAAGCTATTAGTTGATGACTCTTCAGAGTTAGTGGATGTGACTCTGTACAGACAGATTATTGGGTCATTAATGTGTCTGACGAATACCAGGCCAGACATATGCTTTGTGGTGAACACTCTTAGTCAGTATCTAGTGAAACCTAGATGATTTCACCTAATTGCTGCAAAGCATGTGATGAGGTACCTAAAGGGTATGATATATTTTGGTCTCTATTATCGTGGAGATCATGAGTTCATATTGTATGGCTACATAGATGTTGATTGGGCAGGAAGTGTATCAGATAGGAAGAGTACATCGAGTGGATGTTATTGTCTAGGATCTGCCATGATATCGTGGTTTAGCAGAAAGCAGTCAAGTGTGGCTCTCAGCACAGCTGAAGTAGAATATATAGCTTCTTGCTCTGCTAGTTGCGAAGCGGTATGGCTTCGAAAGTTATTATCAAGATTGTTTGACTTAGAGATGGACCCCACTGTGATTATATGTGACAACCAGAGTTGTATCAAGATGACAGAGAATCCAATGTTCCATGATAAGTCAAAGCACATAGAGATCCGATATTTCTATATATGGGATATGGTGCAGAAAGGAGATATAAAGCTCGAATATGTAGGCACTGATGAACAAGTTGCCGATGTATTGACCAAACCTCTGTCTCGAGTAAAGTTTGAATATTTCGAGACAAGCTTGGTGTAGTTCAGAAGGACCCTCCTCGAAAGGGGGAGTGATATGGTCGATAAAGATATCTTTGGATACTGGTATCAATGTGGATACCTATACTGATGATGAGATTACTTATACTTGTGTTGGTGTGGATACTTGTATTGATGATATGCATACTTGTATTGGTGTGGATACTTGTATTGATGATATGTATACTTGTATTGATGTGGATACTTGTTTTGATTATATGGATACCTGTATTGATGAGGATAATGTATCGATGATGAGGCTACCTGTTCCAATGATGAGGTTGATGATGAGGTTGCCTGTTCTGACGATGAGGTCAATGAAATGGTCCTTAGACTTTGTCTAAGTGAACAGTAAGAGGATTGTATCATCCATGGACTTTAGTCCTAACGTGATCCGCAGACAAATGTCTCCGAGAGTAAGAGGATTGTATCATCCGTGGACTTTAGTCCTTAAGTGATCCGCAAACAAATGTCTCCGAGAGTAAGAGGATTGTATCATCTGTGGACTTTAGTCCTAAAGTGATCCATAGACAGATGTATCCGAGAGTAAGAGGATTGTATAATCCGTGGACTTTAGTCCTAAAGTGATCCGTAGACAGATGTCTCCGAGAGTTAGGGGATTGTATCATCCTTGGACTTCAGTCCTAAAGTGAGCCGCAGACAGATGTCTCCGAGAGTGAGGGGATTGTATCATCCTTGGACTTTAGTCCTGAAGTGATCCAAAGACAGATGTCTCCGAGAGTGAGGGGATTGTATCATCCTTGGACTTCAGTCCTGAATTGATCCGCAGACAGATGTCTCCGAGAGTGAGGGGATTGTACCATCCCTGGACTTCAGTCCCTGAATTGATCCGTAGACATATGTCTCCGAGAAGTGGTCCTTAGACTTTGTCTAAGTTGATGAGTGGACTGCATCGTCCCTAGACATGATATCGTGTCTTAAATAGATCACGTGTGTTGCAGGGTATGCTGCTATTTCACTATTGATCAAGAGGATCCAGTTGATGACGATGATACTGATCATGTGATGATGATGATGTTGATCGTGTGATGATGATGATGTTGATCGTGTGATGATGATGATGTTGATATTGATCGGTAGATCCAAACGATGAGGTTGTTGATCAAGAGATCCAGATGATGATGCTATAGTTGATCAAGTGCTACAGAAGATGAAGACTCAATACTGATGATGTTGATGTTTCAGTATTGATTTTGTTCCAGTAACTGTCTAAGTTACTGATGATGATGTATAAAGAAAGCTTCCAATGATTTATAGATGTATCATGTATCATGTAGTCGATGACTCCTTGCTCCTGCAGATGTTGTTATAATATCCTTCTCGTTAAGGGGGAGTGTTGAAATATTGTAACTTCTAAGAATATTATATTTGCATTATTCCGGAGATGTTTCATTCCTCCGATGGGACTTTATTGTATATCTGGAGATGTTTATTCCTCCGATGGATTGTGGTAACCAGGGTTATTAGATCTCCCATGTGGGGGTCGCCCCTGAGTTAATTTATTAGGGGTTATTAGACTCTCTTAGGAGAGGTTGGCCCCATAAGGTAAAAAGTCAGTCGGGAAACAAATATAAGTAGAGGAGGATGTTCCTCACTTATCTCACTCATCCATCACTCGAAAAGTAGTGCACAAGTGAGAGAGAGGTCTGCATATGAGGTAAAGAAGGAGCTCTAGTCTTGGACTACATCTTGTATTTGGTTGATCATCTTATTGAGGAAAGCTTTGTTGGGTTTTCTACCCCATGAGGGTTTCCCAGGGTAAAATCTCTGTCTATCTTGTGATTGTGTTTCTTTCAGTGATCTTGCTAGTCAAATTAGTATAAACTTAACATCCAGCATCATTACCATCATCATCATAATCAACATCTTCATCATCATTGTCATCTCTAGGTTCCTCATCAACATCCCCATCATCATCATCTTCTTCTTCATCAGCATCCTCATCATCATCTTCATCACCCTCACCATCCTCATCAACATCTTCATCATCATCATCATCACCATCATCATCATCATCAACATCTCCATCATCATTGTCATCTCCCCCTTCCTCATCAACATCTCCATCATCATCATCATCATCATCACCATGGCCATCTCCGTCATCGTCATCATCATCATCATCATCATCATCATCTTCATCACCATCACCATCACCATCATCATCAACATATTCATCATCATCAACAACAACATCTTCATCATCATTGTCATCTCCCCCTTCCTCATCAACATCTCCATTATCATCATCATCATCATCATCATCTTCATCATCATCACCATCATCATCATCATCATCATCATCATCATCACCATGGTCATCTCCATCATCATCATCATCTTCTTCATAATCATCATCATCATCATCATCTTCATTACCATCGCCATCACCATCAACATATTCATCATCATCACCATGATCATCATCAACAACATTTTCATCATCATTGTCATCTCCCCCTTCCTCATCAACATCTCCATCATCATCATCATCATCACCATCACCATCATCATAAACATATTCATCATCATCACCATCATCATCATCAACAACATCTTCATCATCATTGTCATCTCCCCCTTCCTCATCAACATCTCCATCATCATCATCATCACCACCACCATCATCATCAACATCTTCATCATCATCACCATCATCATCAACATCAACATTTTCATCATCATTGTCATCTCCCCCTTCCTCATCAACATCTCCATCATCACCATCACCATCATCATCACCATCAACATCTCCATCATCATCATCATCATCATCACCATCTTCATCGCCATCGCCATCATCATCAACATATTCATCATCATCACCAGCATCTTCATCATCATTGTCATCTCCTTATTCTTCATCAACATCTTCATCATCATCATCTTCTTCATCATCATCATCATTATCATCTTCATCACCATCACCATCATCATCATTGTCTTCATCCTCATCACCATCATCATCACCATCATCATCATCCTCAACATCTTCATCATCATTGTCATCTCTAGGTTCCTCATCAACATCTACATCATCATCATCATCATCTTCATCTTCATCACCATCACCAGCACCATCATCATCAACATCTTCATCATCATCACCATCATCATCATCAACATCTCCGCCACCATCATCATCATCATCATCTTATATCCTCCTCTTCATCATCATTGACATCTCCCCCTTCCCCACCAAAATCTCCATCATCATCATCTTCTTCATCACCATCATCATCATTCTCATCACCCTCATCATCATATTCAACATCTTCATCATCATCACCATCATCTTCATCTCCATCAACATCATCATATTTATCATCTTCATATGCATCATGATCATATTCATTGTCATCGCCCTCCTCCTCCTCATCATCTTGTGCACGTATGCACTTAGGGATTAATGTTTAGAAGAGGGTCTAAAGGCCTTTATGGGGGAGGGGCTCTAGGAACAAGGTAAGAGAGAGAGGGCAGGGGGGAGCGATAAAGGCATAGAGGGTTAGTGATTAAGGGAGAAGAAGGGAGAGAGTGCTCTAGGGAGGGATAATGGCAAAGATAAAGAGAAGGTGGAGAGATGGAGAATGGAGTGGTAGGGACATGGATGGAGTAAGGGAGAGAAAGAAACATGTAGGGAGGGATGTAGAGAGAATGAGGGACAGATATTTAGAAAGAGATAGGGGGTATCTAGGGATTATTGGGAGAGAGTTAGGGGGGTATTAATGTAACATCCCAAAATTTACAAAAATTTAAACTTTTTAACGTAGCATTAGTTGTTGTTCTTGATGTGCGAAAATGTAATAAATGCTTATTTGTTCTTCTAAATGACATACTGAAATAAAATGTTATAAGGATCATGAATGTGTATTGTTTTATGATATGCGTGAAAAGTATTTATGCGAGCATTAGGATGCTGTTGGATGTTTTCTTACCTCAAGCGTGCATCCTAGATTACTTATGATTACTTCAAATTGATGTCGATGCTTTAAAGATTCACTTTCTATTTGTTATTGTTTATATGTGCTAACTGTTTCTTTTGTTTGTTGATGATGAAGGAGTCCTATGGACACCCCGAAGCTTACTTAGCTATTTGTCTAAAGCATTGAACTTCTGTTTGCATATTACAAGTAAGAGAAATGTTGTCTCGAGAGTATAACAAAGTCCTATTTAGATTCCATTAGCCTTCAATGTTTATAGAAGGAATATACTAAATATTAAGTAGTTCCAGTGAGATCTATCCTAGCTAATATTTCAGTTTTACTCAAGTGGTTTATGTACTTTCAAAAATAATTCAGCTCTCAAAAAAATACGATTATTATCTACACCTTTGCCTTGTACTGAATTATCGTGGAAAGTATTGGAACTTTCGTTTTTTAGAGCTAACTTCTTAAAAGATAAACCATACATTGATTATTACATAACCTATTCTTAGATACTAGTATTATAATATTAAATCTAACTTTTAAATCTTATGCACTATGTACATAACCTATGTAATAATATAAATATGGTGTCTTGACAATAGTCTATAGTTGTGACTATACACTATATGCGCTTGTTCTAGTAATTCATACATAGATATTTAACTATTAGATCATTGTAATAATAGCTTATGCTATGGTTTCGATAATGTGCTTTATGGTCTTTATTTCAACACAAGGGTTGGAAGCAAGCATCGATAGTTTGATTTAATATAGTGTAGCTATGCTATAATATAGTGGTTATAATGAATGATCGAACCTTAGCTTGGGACATAATACAATGGCAATTCATACGTAATGACTTGGGTGTAAAATCATGTTTCGACCTTAGGTTAATCATATCCATGTTATATTATAGTTGTAACTTATAACAATTCGAACCTTGACTTATGAATACTTGCTGACAGGTATGATGTACTTGGTAGATGTGATAATTAAAGTGCATTAAAGTGGTTTTGGTGGAGAGTCTAGTGGCATCCTCCATGGAAAGACTTCACGTGGTTTCATTGGAAATGCTGCTAGCCCTAAATTATTGGGCTTACCTCGATGAGAGCATAACATTTGCATTCAATTTGGCAGGGGAGTGGGGTTTGGAGAGGTCGATAGGCTGCGATTTTTAGGGTTTACTGAGTTATTTTTGGAGGAACCTCTACAGGGTTCGATACCCCAACCTTCAACTTGTAAGTTTTCCACAGTGAACTCTCAGAGTTGTATCCCTCCCTCGCCGAGTTTGATAAAGGTGGATTGGCTCTGGCTCTCATCGAAAGTGGCCATGTTTAGTTTCAGGAACACGCTTCTTTTAGAAAGGTAATTTATTAGACTCGAAACTTATTACTCCTGTTAGTTCATTAGATTTGCAGTTGTTGTTATTTCGTTCTTGAACTTCCTATTATATCTTTTAACCATGCATTGTTTATGTGGAAGGTGTTCCTCGGCTCTGGGTTTTCATGCTCGAGGTTGAGTGATAGCAACAATGTTGGAACTGGTAATCTTCGGTGGTTTTCCTGTAGGTTTCGGCTTGGTAACTGTTGGTCCTTATATTGGTTTTTTACCAAGACTTCAGTTTTGATGTCTAGTTGTGGATGTGGCCTCCGTTGTGATGTTTGTGAGCTGAATGGCAGAGTAGGGAGGATGGAATCCTCGGCCCACTTCGGCGTTTAAGCCTACAATGTTTCTCTGTGTAAATACTTGTAAAAGAATGTAATACTATTGAGAGGGTTAAACCTTGGTTATTTTGAAATGGTTCTATACCTGTAACTTAATACTATTTATGTGCGTCGTGTCTGAGAGCAATGCTCCAGGACCTGTGCTATTTTAATTCAATGCTTTGTTTATGAAATGTTATGTTCTATTAATGGCCGAGAGCCAAAGGCTAAATGCCTCGTGTTGTGCATTCAAACCCTGAACTTGTTTGGTTTAGAGGATAGCTTCGAAAGGTTTAAGAAGTCGAACTTAAAACTGAGACCTACTCTCATATGTCTAATGTTTGGTCGAAGGATGATTTAAATGAAATTTATTTGACTATTTTGTTATGGATGTCGAAAGTGTTCCTTCATCTATGTTGGCTTTGCACAGGGTGACTGTGTTATTCTATGGTCGAGCATGGGCAATGAATCTTAATTGGAACCCTATCGCAATGAATTTTAGTGTTTAGAAGGGTTAAGGGTTTGGCCCTGAGGCTGGTTATGAACTTGTCTCAATACTAAGGAATATCTTGGTTCTATTAAACTGTATGAGTGTTTTGAACCCATAGTTGATATGTATAAAAGCGTTCTTCAGGGTAGAGGAACTCTGTCTTGGATAATCTATTCGATGTGCAAAAATATGAAATTGTTTAAAAATTAGGGTTTTTTGTTAACTAGCTAGGATTGAAACTTTTACGACTTTAGTCCGCAACAGAGATGTTTTAAATTTATAATTGAAGTATAGTATCAAAGTTTATTTAAATAATATGAAAAACTGAGGATGTAATAGTACTATACAGTAGTTCTATTGTTTTTAATTGATAAGGAGTTGGTTAATAATATAAGTGCTTGGTAGCAGCTCTGTATTAATAGTTATGTTTGTTTTACAGCTATTTAAATTTCATAAATGTTGATGAAAGACTATAGTGAAGTTTGAATGCTAAAATGTATTAAGGGAGAATGATAAGATAAAGTGTATTTAGTATTTGCTGTAAGGAAATAGTTAACCTATAACTAAATCTTAGGTTTATGCAGAAACATAGAACTGTTTGATGTTTATGTTATTTCTTTTGTTATGAATGTGAAGATATTCTAATGTCTGCATAATATATATATGTAGCTATATTTTTCTATAACTGAGAATATAATATATTTTAAATTGTAGAATATAAAAGATAAGGGAAATTTAAGGGAAACATAACAGAGTTAGTCTATTCATTCATTTTGCTCACTACGTATCATTTATCTATTTTAATCTCTCTTCCCTGTACTAGAGTACGGTACAAAAAAAGTACGTGGAAAAATACAGGGAAGACATTTATTCTATCATTTCATATACTTATTCAACAGTCTATAGAATCACAATCAGGTCATAAATCAAACAATTACTTCTGCATGATGCTAACTATCAATATTTAACTAATGAATACTAACTCAACAGCTACAGAAAATAAATTTTAACTACTTAGGAAATGAAATAGAAAGTAGAACCTGCAACTGTAGATAGCATGGACAAACACCCAAAGAGGCCTATTCCTCCCAACCTTCTCTAGAAGAAGCAACCAATATCACTTGCTCCTTTGGACCCCCAAGCCTATTTACTGAACCACTAGGTAGAAGACTCTGTGTAGAAGCAAGGCACTCAGGTTGTACTTTCAGCAATCAGTAGAGACTTGTAATACACCTCAAACCTCTTCCCTAAGCAGGAAATAACTATGCATCTAGTAGAAGTGGAATAGACTTACACTACAACTCAAAACATAGCTTTCCCCTCATCGAATCTCTTGTGTGCATACAGCAAAACCACAAGATAAATTTTCTCGTCAGAAAAAGTGTGAGCCTCTACTCAATTCGATGGATTTATAAAGATGCCTAGGTCTTTAGTGGCCAGTTTCCAAAATAAATGAGCTTCAAGCTCCAGTCCCATCTTTCAGGGAACTATGACCACAATTCAAGGGAGTTGTCCCATAACAACAGCTAGTTACTGAGTTCCTGATGCTGTCACTTGTCCATTGCCTTCTACCCCAGATTCCATTCCACCTAGTGGGTTAGTAAGCACTCTTTCAACAGTCTCTTTGGGTGAGTGTCTCCTATTTTATTTTATTAAATAGTAATATTGTGCAATTATAGTCATCCTCAGCCACTTGGCCAAATATACAACTTTACAATAAAAGTTAAGATAATGTTTTCTTCAAACATAAAATGTTTCAGCAAAAAGGGGTATGTTACAATTAAACCATACAAAACACTTGTCCCACACTAAGAACATTTGCTTTGTATGTAACCATACAAAACATTTGATTTCTTTTGATATTATTCGTTGCCCTAGCTATGCACCTAACCTATTTATTGTGGTTAACCATATCACGTGCACATTTTGATTCTACATATCGCATGCGCGTTTTACTTTTATATAACGAGTGCTCGTTATGGAACTGTATAAATAGTGGATTGTCCCTGTCCGAGAGAAACTTTACTTTGTCCAAGCAAAAACAAGAAATCCCGCGATTTTTCGAACAGAGCATGAGCTCGCCATTGGAAATATTCACAATTTACACCATCTCCATCATTATTTTGTTATGTAGGTGCAGCATTGAGGACATCTTTCATGGTTTCTCAGTGTGGTGTTGGGTTATATGGCCATATTTGAAGAAGATAACCAGCAAGCTTGAAGAATCTCCAATTGAATAACACCAAATATAAGGTCTTTGAAAGATTCATTTTGCCTATATTTGAGGAGCACACAAGATAAGATATCAAGATTCAAGACCATTTCATGGTGATGGTGGATATACACAATTGTACAAGAGAATCAACTTGAGGAACAATTTGCATTTTAACTTTCATTTGCTTATTATTGAAGAGCACCAAAGGTAAATTTTCTCATTCATCATTGTTTTGATGGGAAATATGAACAATTGAGAAGGAATATTGAAGCACCGTGAAGGATCTATAGTTCTAGAAAGCAATAAAGGTTTGAAAGCTTGTAATTGAGGAGCAACAAAAACAAACTATATTGAATTGATCATTGTGGTGATGGGGAATGCACGTAACCGAGGAAGAAAATCAGCAAGGAAGAAGAGACCTCAAGAATTCATTGAAGAAGAGAAAGAAAAGAAAAGAATAGACATGATGAATCAGAGGCTTTCTTTGGAAACTAATCCAAATCCAATTATAGAGGATACCATGGTTCATCCTATTAATCCACGACAAGAAAAAAGGAAGCATTCACTAGAGGGATCTTCAATTTCCACAATAGTTGTTGAACAAGCACCCCATGGAAGTAATCAAGAAGCAAAATGTAGGTGCTCATTAGGGGATGTTTCAATTGCCACTTCAATTCAAAGTGATAAGTTACCATCTCAAGATGAAGCTCATGAAGAAACGCAAAATTTGTTCACCTCTTGTTGTTATACAAGTGATGAAGTCAGAGAGGTGCTGGACATGGAGCCTACCATTGAAGAAGAAAATTTTATCCAAACCATCGATGAGGATGTTGGACTTCCACCATCCAACTACCAGGAAGAGAATGAAGGACAACGAGTTAATACTAAAATGCTAGAGCGTCATGGTGATGCGCTACATGGTAGAATTCCAACCCCCTTACCTCCATTAGCAAGCACACGTCGAATAACTTTGAAGCGTATACAAGTTGATGAAAGTCTCCTCAATTCCATTGAAGGTACGCTATCTAAACGTAGTATTGCTTATTAAACTCAATAGATACTTGAAAAATATTTTGTTTCTAAATGTGATGGAGATAAATGTAGATTATTTTTGTCATTGTTAAAATCTAGGGGCATGAATATTGTTAGGAAAAATTTAGGGATAAAGATTATATAGAATTATGAACCAAGTTCTCTTATAGTTAAAAGCATAGTAGATGCATTTGGTAAAATTGGTAAGAACACACGTTCAAAGGACCGCAATGCGACTCGTCGTGTGTTGTCACAAGCAATTGTAAATGAGAACACCAAGGTCCTTCATTTTCTTAAGCCTACATCCAAACTAGTTAATTTGAATGTAAAAATCCTCCATAGGTATTCTATTAGAAGAGAACATCTTGACACAACCGATCAGACAGATTTTGGGGCCCTTATTGGTCAGTTGCCATGTCATGACATGAAGCTAGTTGATGCAGTAAAGGGACTAGTGCAGATTTTTTTGGTATGATCACACAAGGCCTTCTTCAAACCGAAAGGATGTACTAAAAATGAGAAGGGTTTCAAAGGATAGTGAACCACATACTAAACATCTTCTTGATATAACACAGACAGAACTTTACGATAAATTTAGGAATGAACATAGACAATTGAACTTGGAGCAAAGATCTTTTGAGAAATGTAAGCCATGGTATGTTAGAATAAATACTCTTTGTAACACTTGTTGTTGTAGATATCATGTAGAATATGAATATTACTATGAAACATTTTTGTACATTTGTCGTGTGTTGCATACCTAACATGTGCAGGATTTCTCCCTGACAATACCACTGACTTCATCAAGAGATTCATTCATAGCATCATGTGCAATAGGCCTGAGGGGAAAACATACTATGCAAAATCTTGTTTGGATGGAACGTGCTCCAACTGTGCTGGAATGGAATTATTGAGCCAATATATGCACGAGAGTGGAGACAGTGAATTTAGGAAAATGTTTATAGACATGAAAAGTTTCAAATATATCAGCTATGAAATAGTCCCAGGGAAATAAAGCAAAAAAATACAATTGATGACATCTCAGGTATGCATTTATATCTATAAAATTATGTTTGAACGATTACACTTCAATCCTTACTTACAAAAAAAATTGATATTGAGATCATTTTGTGTCACCGGGTACAAGTTAGTGACTTCATCAAGTAATTTATTGAAAAGACACATCAATATGTTCAGCGTGTCCACTTGGCACGATGCCAGGATGAGAAGTTTAGAATATGCAGAGATACATTTCCCTGTGGTACTATACTTTCAGTTGTTGATTTTGTCGAGAAATACACTCTACAACCTCAAAATGAGATCCAAAGTCAGTATTGTCACTCTGAGCAGGTTTCCTTGATGTTCCATATCACATTTAGGCATGGCCCAAATAGCAATGAAGACCAAAGATCAATTCTGAAGGAATATCACTTCTACATAAGTGATGATAGGTGTCACGACTTCCACTACGTACATCATTGCTTCATCATGTTCTATGATCACTTGAAGGGAAGGAACATACAGATGGATCGACACTAGATTTGGTCTGATGGATGTGCTGGTTGGTTAAAGAATGCGAGTAGAATCCACAAGAAAGAGACATGTGGAGAGATGTTTTTTGGAGGTGGTAGACATAGATCGTTCACATGCATGGGAATGCAAGAATGTGCCTAGGACTCATGGCTTTCATTTGGTTCAAAGCTCTGATAACCCAGTATTTTAAATTTGGACCAGAAAACTCGCTTGTTTTTGCACGCCTTGTTGTGATGGTGACTGGGATGGGTGTGAATCATTGGATCAGGTTGATGGATGGGAATGCATATCACTTCCACTTGATCAGCATGCAATTGCTGAGTTAACTCCATTGGAAGATGAGCAATCATCTATTTCTATAGATTTTGATCATGTCTCAGACCTTGTACAACCTGGTATGATTCATTTCCTTAACATTTTTTTGTTTATTTATGTAGTCTTCAAATGCACATTAATGGCCTTGTATTGCACGAAAAAATATTTTGATCATATACCTACAATCATATTATGCAGGGAACATATACGCAATGGTTACCTCAAAAGATAGTGAATTGGGTGGTGATTATTGGTTGGCACGCTGTATAGATGAAAAGCAAACCCTCATTATGTCCATGACTGATGATGAAAACAACCACTTCCCAATCGATTCTATGGTTGTTAAAGGTGAATACTTGACATAGGACAACAATGCAAGAAAGAAGGGTGGATATGTTTACAGGGATTACAAACCAGGTGCAAGTGTGTATCACTTTACCAACTTAATCATTGGTACAAACCTCCCGGTACGAACAATGCCTAGCCGAAATTCATCGAAGGTACGCTACTTCTTACCGGATACAGAGCACGAGAGACTAATGGAGACCATCAGTATAAGAGATGATCCAGAGGGCTTGTTTGTATGATAATAGGTTGTATCTAGCATGATGAGGTATGTTACATACTTTTAATACTATACTATTTATACTATTTGTAATTGAATATTGATATATGCTCAATTTTCTCATGTATGTTGTTTATGAATATGTCAATTTTATGTTCTTGACATGCCAAATTTATATTTATGTTGTTAATAAATATGCCAAAAGTTCTCTTGTATGTCAAGTTTATGAATATGCCATTTTTTACATATGATCAATAAACCCTAAGATTATGGGATTGGGTAGAGTTAGATGAAACTTTCCTTGGGTGATCTAACGCTAATTTGTTTGATTGAATACACATGTGTTTTGTAATGGGATCATTACATAGCTAATCTGGATTGTTTATGTGGATGGAGACACCCATCGACCATTGATGCCTAGAGCTCTACACACAAGTTGATTATCCCCAACCCAAAAAAAATCTTATATTATGTTGATTATGTTGGTTATTGGCTTCACCCAACAAAATTATATTTAACAATACACATATTCATAGATTTGGTTGCCCATGCTCAATGCTCACTATATTTAAAAATACATTTATATTAAATTTAATTCATGTCTTGTTAAATATTTCATAATGAATTAGCTATTTGAGAGCACCACCTTAGACCAATCCATACCATTAATATAAAATGTACATTAGATAAATGACCTAATTCAATTTTCTTCTATAACTCTAACCTTAATCCTCACCCAAACCCTACCACTAAACCCTATTTCCCTTTAGATACTTCCTCCAATATGTCCTAATCTCCCTACAAGTAACACTAAGTCTCTTCACCCTCTCCACAATGGTGCCACTATCATGAAACTCAAAAGCTTGATAAATTTACTGAGAAAAAACCTTCATCATCATTTTCATCTCTAGGTTCATCATAAATATCTCCATCATCATCATCTTCATCATCATCGTCATCATCATCATCATCATCATCTTCACCACCATCACTATCATCATCATCATCTTCATCACCATCACCATCATCATCTTCTTCAACAATATCTTCATCATCATTGTCATCTCCCCCTTCCTCATCAACATATCCATCATCATCATCATCTTCATCACCATCACCATCACCATCATCATCAACATCTTCATCATCATCATCACCATCATCATCATCATCAAAATCTTCATCATCATTGGCATCTCTAGGTTCCTCATCAACATCGCCATCACCGTCACCATCACCATCACCATCACCATCAACATCTTGATCATCATCACCATCACCATCATCATCACCATCCCATCACCATCTCCATCTTCATCACCCTCACCATCACCATCACCATTACCATCAATGTCTTCATCATCATCATCATCATCACCATCATCATCATCATCACCATAAGTGCCTGGAGGATGATTTTGCAAAGTTGAGCCCCGTGTGCAAAAATTGCACACTCCCTTACTGAGCAAAACCCTAGTTTCCAAAATGGACCTACAAGATAAAAGCTGGGCCATGGGACCAAAGGATAGGGTCACCCATATCACTATCCCGACATCCTAAATCCAACGGAGTCAACGGTTTGTCGATCCGAGCCACGGTCGTCATTCCATGGCTCGTTCCGTCTCGCATCCAAAAGCCCTTCAGGGACACCTGCCGGATACCTATCGGGGGCATAGAATTCCAACCGTGCAACAAAATCAGGTTCCAGGGAGTCCTGCAAGTGTGCCTAGGAAGGTTCCCACTGGGAACGCTAGCCATAAGTGCCTGGTCGACGATTTTGCAAATTTGACCCCAATGTGCAATAATTGCACACTCCCTTACTGAGCAAAACCCTAGTTTCCAAAATGGACCTACAAGATGACACCTGGGCCATGGGACCAAAGGAGAGGGGCAACCATGGAACTATCCTATCGTCTTGAATCCAACGGAGTTGACGGTTTTTCGATCCGAGCCATGGTAGTCATTCTATGGCTCGTTCTATCTCGCATCCAAAAGGCCTTCAGGGACACTTGTTGGATATCTATCGGGGGCATAGAATTCCAACCGTGCAACAAAACTGGGTTTTAGGGAGTTCTGCATGTGTGTCTAGAAAGGTTCCAGATGGGAAATCTAGCCATAATTTCCCGGAGGAATATTTTGCAAAGTTGACCCCCATGTGCAAAAATTGCACACTCCCTTAATGAGCAAAACCCTAGTTTCCAAATTGGACCTACAAGATGACACCTGGGCCATGGGACCGGAGGAGAGGGGCACCTCTAGCACTATCCCAGTGCCCTGAATCCAACGGAGTCGATGGTTTGTCGATCCGAGCCACGGTCGTCATTCTATGGCTCGTTCGGTCTCACATCCAAAAATCCTTCAAAGACACCTGTTGTATACCTACCGGGGGCATAGAATGACAACCGTGCAACAAAAGTGGGTTCTAGGGAGTCCACCAAGTGTGTCTAGGAAGGTTCCAGCTAGGAATGCTAGCCATAAGTGCTAGGAGGATGATTTTGCAAAGTTGACCTCCATGTGCAAAAAAAGCACACTCCCTTACTGAGCAAAACCCTAGTTTCCAAAATGGACCTACAAGATCTTGTAAGCATTCGTTTTTCAAAAGTGGTTCAGAGGATCTTGCATCTTGGAAGTTACCAAGAGTATCTTGCAGTGTGATAAGTATGCATTTTAGGTTTTAGTGAATTCAAATATGACTCAGAGTCCCTTGCTTTGTGGGTCATTTACTGAGGTTTTTTGGATTACTGGTTGCATTTCTATTGGCTACGTACTTCAACAAAGTAGTTCCAAAAAGATGCATGGATGTGGGAGCTATGTTTGCCATCTTTGTCTCAAATATGAGAAGGCATGGCCATATCAGGCTCTTTAGGAATTGAAACATAGTATGATATAATCTTTAGGTATGGAATTCAATTAAAATTTTATCCATACTACTGGGGAAGAGATGATAGGAGACCATGCTCAAAAGGATTTGGTGAGCATTTGATTCTAGGCCGAGCTATTCCATTCATTGCCAAGGTGTTTGAGGCCGAAAAGGTTTTGGTAAGCATTCGTTTTTCAAAAGTAGTTCAGAGGCTCTTGCATCTTGGAAGTGACCAAGAGTATCTTGTAGTGTGATAAGTATGCATTTTAGGTTTCAGCGAATTCAAATATGACTCAGAGTCTCTTGCTTTATGGGTCATTTGCTGAGGTTTTCGGATTACTGGTTGCATTTCTATTGGCTATGTACTTCAACAAAGCGGTTCCAAATAGATGCATGGATGTGGAAGCTATGTTTTCCATCTTTGTCTCAAGTATGAGAAGGCATGGCCATATCAGGCTCTTTAGAAATTGAAACATACTTAGTATGATACAATCCTTAGGTATGGAATTCAATTAAAATTTTATCCATACTGTTGGGGAAGAGATGATAGGAGACCATTCCTAGAAGGATTTGGCGAGCATTTCATTCCAGGCTGAGATATTCCATTTATTGCCGAGGCATTTGAGGTCGAAAAGGATCTGGTAAGCATTCTTTTTTCAAAAGTGGTTCAAAGGCTCTTGCATCTTGGAAGTGACCAAGAGTATCTTGCGGTGTGATAAGTATGCATTTTAGGTTTCAGCGAATTCAAATATGACTCAGAGTCTCTTGCTTTGTGGGTCATTTACTGAGGTTTTTCGGATTACTGGTTGCATTTCTATTGGATACGTACTTCAGCAAAGTGGTTCCAAATAGATGCATGGATGTGGAAGCTGTGTTTTCCATCTTTGTCTCAAGTATGAGTAGGCATGGCCATATCAGGCTCTTTAGGAATTGAAACATAGTATGATACAATCCTTAGGTATGGAATTCAATTAAAATTTTATCCATACTGTTGGGGAAGAGATGATAGGAGACCATGCTCAGAAGGATTTGGTGAGCATTTCATTCTATGCCAAGCTATTCCATTCATTGCCGAGGAGTTTGAGGCCGAAAAGGATTTGGTAAGCATTTGTTTTTTAGAAGACAAGATTGCATTGAAGGAAACTGAGCAAAAC
The DNA here is from genome assembly GCA_027924585.1 of Larix kaempferi. Taxonomy (NCBI): domain Eukaryota; kingdom Viridiplantae; phylum Streptophyta; class Pinopsida; order Pinales; family Pinaceae; genus Larix; species Larix kaempferi. The sequence goes on along the minus strand of BSBM01001357.1, from coordinate 7,767,925 downwards.
CCTAGTTTACGAAATGAATGCACAATGAAGTCACTGGGCCATGAGAAGACGAGGGAGAGGGCCCCCTAGAGCTAATCGCACGCCGGGAGACCAACGAAGTCGACGGTTTGTCGATCCGACCTCCGGTTTCCATGTTATGTCAAGTTGCAAGCTGCATGAAAATGTCGTTCAGGGACACTTGGTGACTTTCGGTCCAAGAGCGAAAAAGCAAACGGAGTAGCAAGATTGTGTGTCGTTGGCTCCTGCAAGTGTGTATGGGAAATGTTGACATGGGAACACTACCAACACTGGCTCGGGGGAGGGTGTTGCAGAGTTGACCCACCAATGCGAGATTGCATGCAATGAAACTGAGCAAAACCCTAGTTTACGAAATGAATGCACAATAAAGTCACTGGGCCATGAGAAGATGAGGGAGAGGGCCCCCTAGAGGTAATCGCACGCCAAGAGACCAACGGAATCGACTGTTCATCGATCCGACCTCCGATTGTCGAGTTATGTCGAGTTGCAAGTCGCATGAAAATGTCGTTCAGGGACACTTGGTGACTTTCGTTGGGGAGCGAAAAAACAAATGGAGTAGCAAGATTGTGTGTTGTTGGCTCCTGCAAGTGTGTATGGAAAATGCCGACGTGGGAACACTACCAACACTAGCTCGAGGGAGGGTGTTACAGAGTTGACCCACCAGTGCAAGATTGCATGCAATGAAACTGAGCAAAACCCTAGTTTACGAAATGAATGCAGAACAAAATCACTGGGCCATGAGAAGACGAGGGAGAGGCCCCCCTAGAGGAAATTGCATGCTAGGAGACCAACGGAGTCGATGGTTCATTGATCCGACCTCCAGTTGCCAAGTTATGTCGAGTTGCAAGTTGCATGAAAATGTCGTTCAGGGACACTTGGTGACTTTCTGTCCAGGAGCGAAAAAGAAAACGGAGCAGCAAGATTGCGTGACGTTGGCTCCTGCAAGTTTGTATGGGAAATGCCGACATGGGAACACTACCAACACTGGCTCGGGGGAGGGTGTGTCAGAGGACCCACCAATGCGAGACTGCATGCAATGAAACTGAGCAAAACCCTAGTTTACGAAATGAATGCACAATGAAGTCAATGGGCCATGAGAAGACGAGGGAGAGCCCCCCTAGAGGTAATCGCATGCCAGGAGACCAACAGAGTCAACGGTTCGTCGATCTGACCTTCGATTTCCAAGTTATGTCAAGTTGGAAGTCGTATGAAAATGTCATTTAGGGACACTTGGTGACTTTCGGTCTGAGAGCGAAAAAGCAAACGGAGCAGCAAGATTGCATGTCGTTGGCTCCTACAAGTGTGTATGGACAATGCCAATATGGTAACACTACCAACACTGACTCGGGGTAGGGTGTTGCAGACTTGACCCACCAATGCGAGATTGCATGCAATGAAATTGAGCAAAACCCTAGTTTACGAAAAGAATGCACAATGAAGTCATTGGGCCATGAGAAGATGAGGGAGAGGGCCCCCTAGAGGTAATCACACGCCAGGAGACCAACGAAGTCAACGGTTCGTCGATACGACCTTCAGTTTCTGAGTTATGTCGAGTTGCAAATCGCATGAAAATGCATTCAGGGACACTTGGTCACTTTTGGTCTGGGAGCGAAAAAGCAAACATAGCAGAAAGATTGCGTGTCATTGGCTCCTGCGAGTGTGTATGGGAAATTCCGACGTGGGAACACTACCAACACTGGCTCGGGGGAGGGTGTTGCAGATTTGACCCACCAATGCGAGATTGCATGCAATGAAACTGAGCGAAAACCTAGTTTATGAAATGAATGCACAATGAAGTCACTGGGCTATGAGAAGACAAGGGAGAGGGCCCCCTAGAGGTAATCAAACGCCAGAAGACCAACCGAGTCGACGGTTCGTCAATCCGACCTCCGGTTACTGAGTTATGTCGAGTTGCAAGTCGCATGAAAATGTTGTTTAGGGACACTTGGTCACTTTCGGTCCGGGAGTGAAAAAGCAAACGGAGCAGCAAGATTGCGTGTCATTGGCTCCTGCAAGTGTGTATGGGCAATGACAACGTGGGAACACTACCAACACTGGCTCATGGGAGGGTGTTGCAGAGTTGACCCACCAATGTGAGATTGCATGCAATGAAACTGAGCAAAACCCTAGTTTACGAAATGAATGCAAAATGAAGTCACTGGGCCATGAGAAGACAAGGGAGAGGTCCCCGTAGATGTAATCGCACACCAGGAGACCAATGGATTCGACGGTTTGTCGATCTAACCTCTGGTTTCCGAGTTATGTCGAGTTGCAAGTTGCATGAAAATGTCGTTCAGGAACACTTGGTCACTTTCGGTCCGGGAGCGAAAAAGAAAACGGAGCAGCAAGATTGCATGTCGTTGGATCCTGCAAGTGTGTATGGGAAATGCCGACATGGGAACACTACCAACACTGGCTCGGTGGAGGGTGTTGCAGAGTTGACCCACCAATGCGAGATTGCATGCAATGAAACTAAGCAAAACCCTAGTTTATGAAATGAATGCACAATGAAGTCACTGGTCCATGAGAAGACAAGGGAGAGGCCCCCCTAGAGGTAATTGCATGCCAGGAGACCAACGGAGACGACGGTTCGTTGATCTGACCTCCATTTTCTGAGTTATGTTGAGTTGCAAGTCGCATGAAAATGTCGTTCAGGGACACTTGGTGAATTTCTATAACGTCCCCTTCCATATCATCAAATGCAGGGAAGGAAACATTAACAACACACCGGGCTTTTGGCAGACTTAGCCCCAATATTACATTACTTCAAAAATTTGTGACAATTAAAAATTTCTGTGTGCAGATTCGAGCTTCAATATAAGCACAGCGGAATTAAAACACATTTGCACGCACACCAACAGCAATGCTTCAACACATCTAGCACAAACAGAAGATGATTCCATATGCAGGGATTCAATCCCATTCTTATGCTATGCACAGACTTCATTTCAATTTCAACCTCATGAATAAATAACATTCAGATTTAACACTTTGCAGAACTCAGAATATATATAAATTAATTCACAAGAATACTTATCTTTTAACACAAATGTCCAACGACTGGCTACGTGAGAGCAACGTTCCACCCAACCATAGATCTCTGTCCAGCCTGTATTCTTTCAGCTGAGAGATCACCCCCGAGATGGGCTGTGTATCCACTAAGGAGGAACTAGATGGCTCACTCACAGTCAGGGTTTCACTCAAACAGCCATGCTAAGCCAACACACAGTTGGTTTTTTCAAGCATGCAATAGGAGGTGGAGGAGGATGCTAGTCCACTGAGCTCAATCCCAGAGCCACATACACTTCAAGTTGGACTCAGCAATCCCATCCTCTGTTCATACATCCACTCTTGGACTTCTCACAACTCTGTCACACATAACTCCAAATCCGCCACTGATTTTCTAGGCAGTTAAAACTGGGTTTTCCCATGGATTTTGGGGTAGCTATTGCTCCCAAATTCGCCCCAAGGTTCATACCAATGGATCCCCCATTGGATTTCACTATCCAATGCCAAATCTGGGCGTTTTTTGCTCTTCAAAACGTGGGTTCTTTCAAAGTCGCGATTTCTGTTTTTTCTCCCTGCTGGAAATTCGCTTTTGGATGGAAAATGGTGCTGGTAAGTTTCACACTGGAATGGGGATGAGGAAGAAGCAATTCCCATGAGGTAGAGTGGCTTGTGGTACAAGAAAACAGAGCCCATACTCTGCCATACGAATTTCTAGGCTGCCCATGCTCCATTGAAGCCATGGACTGAATTCCTCAACCACTTCCTTACAACATAAATAAATGTCAGCAAAGTAATTCAAATGGGTTCTCAAGGTGACATATGGCAGCCTATGGTTCAATCCCACAACCCCCTCACCACTCCCTAGTGGATACACGTGGCCCCTTCTCATTCGTTGCCTCCATAGCCAGTCTTGGAATTTTATACTGCATGATGTTTATTTACATCCTTTTTACAATTTCCATGGCTTAAGAGAACATGGGCATCAAAATATCAATGCTTGCCTTTTAAATCAAATTCAGGCTTTCACTAGCGGGGCCTTGGCCTTGAGCTCCACGCTAGGAAAACATACATTACATGTACACATTATTTACATTAAATGCTAATACATCCTAAGAGTCAGAATGGGGTATTACAATCCCCTCCCCCTTAGAATAACACCGTCCTCGGTGTTCCAAGACTTAGGCATACATATACAATTTACACAGGTCCAAAACTTCAAAAACTTTGCAGATCTGCCCTGGATTTTGTTCTTTACCTTGAACTTTTAGGACCAAGTTCTTTGATTTTTACGAGCTGCTCCTGCTGATTCGGATCTTCCAGCTCATCCATAAGTCTGAAAAGTTTATGGCTGCTACCCTCTTGAGGTTCTCTTGTTGGGAAGTTGCGGAGGCAATGATCCCCTCCACATTTCCAACACTTCACTAGCTGCTTCATCTTTACCTGCTCAATTTCCTTTAAGTCTTCCCACCTGGGACATTTCTTAATCAGACGATTGGATGAATGCTTCTTCATTGATCCACTTTTCTTTCCCTTGCTGATTGCTCTCATAATGCTTTTTACCTCTTTCTGCAGACCAATAGAGTCCTGCAAGACCTTGTGGTTCATCTCGTTCTGCTGCTTTTGCATCTTGAGTATCTCTCCAAGATTTTCTCGGGTCTTGGAAATTGTTTGAAGAAGACTTCCAGCCAATTCTAATAGCCCTTTGTCTACTTCCATGGTCAATGGAAACAACTGACCACACTTTGCTCACTAGCAACACTTGCCTACACCGGCTGCAACCAATTGATTTGATTTTCACCTATGAAATTCATCATTACAATCCTCGTTAGGCCAAGCATAACCCAATCATATAAAAAAAATCAGTCAATGGTTTTTTTTTCTTTCACCAATTGACATGGATAGTCCATGCTTTACTCATGCGACTCCCACACTTTTTATGCTTGCCAACATACACATGAATTCCTTCATGTTCATCCATTCACAGGAAATTCATTAATTAGCATTCACAATTCACTTTAATCAAATACACACACTTTTACTTTTAGTCATGCATGCATTCAACAATTTTCTAATTCTATAAATGCATCAATAAAAAGGAAAGAGAGAGAGCAGTAAGAGTTTTCTCCTCTTAGTCTTGTTCCATTCTGGAACCCACACCACCACTGTGGTTTTCATGCTCCTGTCCTCTTTCACTTCAACGTGAATTCTTGACTTGCCCTTCTTGGCTATGACATGTAGTGTCTATGGTCTATTCTAGACCTTTCAACCATGGAGTTCCTCCACTCGATTGGTCTAACTCTTGGCTGCTAGGACTCACATAGTTCCACTAGCCCCATCTTTCATTACTGCTCATGCTGAGCTCTTTAGGGTGGTTACATGTCCGCATGCATCCTTAAGATGCTTCAAGGTTCTTGCTTCCAACAATACCTGCGTTGGATGTCTTCACTTTATTCCATATGACCCTTCTTTGCTTTACAAGTCTTAGATCTCCTATGGGTATAATAACGAATGTTGGGATAGCACACAGGCTACTCCTCAACATCAATTAATCAATGCTCAACCAGTCACTTTTTGGATTTACCAAGTAGCTTTTAGTTCTTTCAGGGTCCTTGCTTCCTGCATTGACCAAGGTTTCCAATAAAGAAACAATAATGCATCAGCTCACTGTTACAAGCTTTATACTTGAAACCTTCATTATTCCAAATAAGAAATGAATGAAATTGAATACTTATCTATATTGTGCATTTTCTCTCTGGTCCACAGGGTCCTGCTTTTACTTTATAAGCCTTGGGATCCTCTTGCGGACTAGGACGTTTGGCCAGCACGCGGGCTGCTCCAAATCATCAAATAATCAACACCTTACCAGTACACCTTCACGCTGACTGGAAGGAAACTTCACTACGACCATTTCTAGGTCAAGGCTCTACTATGGAGCCATAGGAACATAATAGCCCTTTCATCAATACTTCACAACCCTTCATCAAAATCCCCACAACCTCCACAACATCCTTTTATTTATATTAACCCTTCCACCACAACCCCTCACAACATCATTTTATTTAGATTCTTTAGTGTGTAACATCAATTACAATCTGTTTAGGCTATCAACACAAGATGGATAAGCAAGTTCATTAGTATTGCTGCCCTAAACTGTAAACATATTTCATAACATTCACTATCCAACCTTGAAACACCAGGAATGCATCCATTCCCTTAAGGCGTAGTCAATATTGGCATCCCTAACATAACTCAGCACCAAAAAGGCGTGCACTCCTTACTGATGTGAACTATGAAGGTCCTAATCATACTTCAAGCAGTCTGCCATAATGGAAATAAAATCAAAACATGCTCTGCATATTAACTCTAATAATTAGACATGCATATCTGTATATATATATATATATATATATATATATATCAATCAGGGTTTATGGAACACTTATCCATTTGCAGATGTTATTTCTCTTCTTTAATGAGGAATGGAGGCTCCTTCTCTGAGTTGACAGTGCCTCGATTTTCCATCCCAATTCCTTTTGATGTTACATAACCTTCATATGTCTTACTGACATAATCTTCACCATCCCACTCATATTGTTTACCAATCATGTAGTGCAGATGAAACATTAATAATGTCCTATGGCATTTCACCTGAAACCCATTTTCAAATCATGGAATCCCTTCCCATGAAGTTTGGCTTCTGCAGGACCTCCCCATTGGTCTTACTGCAATGTGTCTCCCTGGCACACTTATTAAACAACCAAACAATTAGCAACATTTAACAATACAATTCAAATCCGATTGTTCCATAACCAATCCATGGCACTAATAATTAAATTCAGTATGAATCTGCAACTCTGTCTACTACAGAAATTGGTTTTCTTATCCATGAGGCTATCCTCATATTGTTTGGCTCCTGTAAGTGACAGCACTCTTCCTGTTATGGTCTTATGCCTGCTGCCATACATGAGCATCCACTTACAGCATGTCCTCCTGACACATTTTCATATAAGCCAAATAGTCATTAGCAATTATTAGTAAAATTTCAAATCCGAAACATTTACAAATCTGATATTTACAACTGTTCTTATTAACAGAACTTAGAGCTCTCAACCATGAGATTCCTTCTCATAAGCTCTAGATCAAATTTTCAAATCCATTTCTCACGAAAATTTGATTTGCAATTGTGATATTATTCTCATGAGAATGTTTTCAGATTTGTTTCATGCATATAATGTTTCATTATCATTATTTCACAGTTATATCATTCATACAACTCTGTCCTTCCATAGAGCATTCTAGCAGCCCATCGATCATGATTGGGCTCTTCATGCACTTACTATTCTGCATTCAAAACAACCCATGAAATGATCCTAGAATTATCATCAATTCATCATTTCATTCATTATTTATTTTGCAATAACATATGCATCATCCCTATGCATTCATACAATGCATCACAAGATTTATAAAATTTCTTAATGCACATCTACTCAATGCTACCTTGCATTGTTTCATGAGTACTATGCATTCAAGCATATTATGATCGAAACATGACTATCTCATATAACTTTCATTACCATAATCAGGACCACCAGTCCTCACTTGCTTTGGTTATTAAGCACATAACCAACATACACATGGCATGATATAAATTCATATGAATGCATTGAGATTTCTAAACAATCATAGGGTATAAGGATCATTTCCTTCACTTACCCACACCTCACCAAGCTTGGTAGGTTAACAGTCCCAATCGGTATTCAATATCACATGCAAACTAACTCAACATAGCTCAAACATAGTTGAAGAGATCTTACCAAATCCTCTTTCAACATTCATGCAATTTGGCACCAATAATCATTACCTGCATGGTTACCATTAACATCGTCTGATGTTACCTGATCAGTTGGCCTCTTACCAAGGCTGCTCAGTCATTTTTTCAACTTTATGATCATATATTTGTTGCACCATCCTGTCTGCGTAAGGTTGTTGGCTTCATGCAACAACATCCTCAACACATTTAGCCATGCTCTTTGTTATCTTTGGTCTTACAACCAATACCAACATCAATAGTGATTATCAACCACAATATTATCCATTAGTGGTTAATTGCATATGTAGACTTCATTATTTTACCAATATGCAATATCCCATGTATGCACAAGCATTTCCATATGCACTATGCAATGTTTGTTAAGATGCCATCTAGTGCATATACATCTATGTAATCCCTTACAGTTTTAACATTTTTATGCCATATGACAATTTCATAATTATAAGGATGATAACAAACGGGAGTTTAAGGAATTCTTCCCTTTTCGATCCCTCATCATATCATGGAATTCCTCTTCCATATCATGCAATTGTAGAAATTGCCCATATTGACAACAAAATTTGTTTGTCAAACAGCCGCTGGCACTCTTTTGCACTAAATATCTATGATATATGTAGACCTCATTCAAACTCTGGTCATGCATCCTTGTTCCCTGCTGGACAAGCTTTCCAATGCCTATCTTCATGCTCCATTCCGACATCGGGTGCAGGAACTACATCTCTTCAAAAATGACAACTTTCACTCCAATTCTGCACATTTTACACAGTTGCATTTTGGTCCAGAATGCCAACTTCAGCCACCTGTGGAAGAAAATCTATGAAGAATCACAAAAACTTTTATATCAGGCGAAGTTAGTCCATATAACAAGGAACACTCAGCAATTTGCGGATCTCAATTTCGATGCACCCTTCATCTTCTATGAATTTCTGGGTTTTACTACTTCTTACTTTTCACATTTTAACTCCCTTTGCAACCTGTGCTCCACCTATGCGCCACCTGCGCACAATCTGTGCGCCACCTACGCACAACCTACGTGCAACCTGTGTGCAACCTGCGCGCAATCCGTGCGCGACCTTCACGCAATCTATACGCGACCTGCGCGCAATCCGCGTGCAACCCGCACGCAATCTGCGCGCAATCCGCGCGCAATCTGTGCGTGACCTGCGCGCAATCCGCGTGCAACCAGCACGCAATCTGTGCACAATCCGCACGCAATCTGTGTGCGACCTGCGCGCAATCCGCGAGCAACCCGCACGCAATCTGCGCGCAATCTATGCACGACCTGCGTGCAATCTGCGTGCAACCCGCACGCAATCTGCGCGCAATCTGTGCGCGACCTGCGCGCAATCCGCGTGCAACCCACACACAATCTGCGCGCAATCCGTGTGCAATCTGTGCGCGACCTGCGTGCAACCCGCACGCAATCTGCGTGCTATCCGTGCGCAATCTGTGCGCGACCTGCGTGCTTGCGGGGGTCATATCTCCCTCGTCCCTTAACCAAATAAGGCAAGTTTGGTACCGTTGGAAAGATCTTGGAGAGGTTTATGCACCTATATGATCTTATTCTTCATTTGAGAAGTCTGACCCTATCATTTTTCTCAATCAAAGTTCCACCCCCAACTTCCCAATATTACATTAAAACATTCTGTCTCTTGCCTTGCAACTGCAACTTTTCACCACAGTTAGAAAATTTTCTGGAATGTGCCCCTTTCATTCCCTTATAGAGGTGAGTTACTATAGATCAAACTTGCATAAAAACAGTAAGAGAATGGCAAGAACTTGCATCTCTAAGAAGGGATTTTCTTTTCATTTCACATCTAACAATCCAACCAATGGATTCACAATTAATCTCCAAGCAGCCAACAAGCACGGGTAAGGAAACTCATGAGCATAAGGGCGTAATTTGCAGGATTTCCTCACTTCTGAAAACTATCAATTGGCCACACAATGTGGATTCATTGTAATTAACAATCATCATTAAGACATGGGGCTGTAACAACTGACTGTTCATGTTTTTACTCAGGAAATTAACAAACAGAACTCATTTCCAGCCATGCTGAACATTCAAGTTCATGCATTCAAAGCATCATGGACATTCAAGGAACATGGATTCATCATTAATCAAGGTCTCAAACACATGATGCATCATCTCCTATGCACAACAATTAACAACAACAACAAAACAATATAAGATGGCAGAGGTTGCCCCTCCTTTCTCTCCTCCATGGAGGCAAATAGACAAATACAAACTGAATGCTACAGCAATGGGGACAAATTAGAGCAAGCATTCAACCTGAAAATGAATTTTCTCGCTCCTTCCTCTATTTCATAGAATGCAATCAATGCAAGCAGCTTGCAAAAATCCCCAAATAGTCATGGAAATGATTTTCCATTCCAACAAATAGAAGCCATGCAATCTTGAGGTTTATTTAATGCATCTTAGTTCCAAATACAAAATGCATGTACACACAATGATTTATATCTCTGTGAAGGGCCCAACATCCGTAGTGTTGAACCTAGAGCTCTGATACCACTCTGTAACGTCCCCTTCCATATCATCAAATGCAAGGAAGGAAACATTAACAACACACCGGGCTTTTGGCAGACTTAGCCCCAATATTACATTACTTCAAAAATTCGTGACAATTAAAAACTTCTGTGTGCAGATTCGAACTTCAATATAAGCATAGTGGAATTAAAACACATTTGCACGCACACCAACAACAATGCTTCAACACATCTAGCACAAACAGAAGATGATTCCATATGCAGGGATTCAATCCCATTCTTATGCTATGCACAGACTTCATTTCAATTTCAACCTCATGAATAAATAACATTCAGATTTAGCACTTTGCAGAACTCAGAATGTATATAAATTAATTCACAAGAATACTTATATTTTAACACAAATGTCCAACGACTGGTTACGTGAGAGCAACGTTCCACCCAACCATAGATCTCTGTCCAGCCTGTATTCTTTCAGCTGAGAGATCACCCCTGAGCTGGGCTGTGTATCCACTAAGGAGGAACTAGATGGCTCACTCACAATCAGGGTTTCACTCAAACAACCATGCTAAGCCAACACACAGTTGGGTTTTTCAAGCATGCAATAGGAGGTGGAGGAGGATGCTAGTCCATTGAGCTCAATCCCAGAGCCACATACACTTCAAGCTGGACTCAACAATCCCATCCTCTGTTCATACATCCACTCTTGGATTTCTCACAACTCTGTCACACATAACTCCAAATCCGTCACTGATTTTCTGGGCAGTTAAAACTGGGTTTTCCCATGGATTTTGGGGTAGCTATTGCTCCCAAATTCGCCCCAAGGTTCATACCAATGGATCCCCCATTGGATTTCACTATCCAATGCCAAATCTGGGCGTTTTTGGCTCTTCAAAACGTGGGTTCTTTCAAAGTCGCGATTTCTGGTTTTTCTCCCTGCTGGCAATTCGTTTTTGGATGGAAAATGGTGCTGGTAAGTTTCACACTGGAATGGGGATGAGGAAGAAGCAATTCCCATGAGGTAGAGTGGCTTGTGGTACAAGAAAACAGAGCCCATACTCTGCCATACGAATTTCTAGGCTGCCCATGCTCCATTGAAGCCATGGACTGAATTCTTCAACCACTTCCTTACAACATAAATAAATGTCAGCAAGGTAAGTCAAATGGGTTCTCAAGGTGACATATGGCAGCCTATGGTTCAATCCCACAACCCCCTCACCACTCCCTAGTGGATACACGTGGCCCCTTCTCATTCGTTGCCTCCATAGCCAGTCTTGGAATTTTATATTGCATGATGTTTATTTACATCATTTTTACAATTTCCATGGCTTAAGAGCACATGGGCATCAAAATATCAATGCTTGCCTTTTAAATCATATTCGGGCTTTCACTAGTGGGGCCTTGGCCTTGAGCTCCACGCTAGAAAAACATACATTACATGTACACATTGTTTACATTAAATGCTAATACATCCTAAGAGTCAGAATGGGGTATTACACTTTCGGTCCGAGACACTTGGTGACTTTCATTCCTCCTAGGGTTTCTGTTTTTTAAGGCTTGTATAATTTCCTTCTTGACAGCTCACCTCTTATACCATGTTAAATTTTTTATACTTGATATAGATAAATGCTTTATACCAATTATAACCATTAGTTCATAGCATAAATTTAACCATAAAACATTTACATAAGGAATTTAACATGTAGGATCTAGTCAAGAATAGAAGACACTTTATTTCTCGAATCCAGAGGTAACGTTTGTTCCTTTCATCAATGTTGCTTTGAGAACTTGTATGCAGTTACTCATATGTAGTGTTGAATCTAATTGTACAATCAAATATTGGCGGTTGATGAAATGTGTAGCATGTATTGCACTTAGTTTTATTAAATTAAACTTGAACATTGACTTAACTTATAATTTAATCATCCAAACTCACAAATTTTAATTAGACCTATCCAATTAGTGTGCATAAGTGAGTTCATTGAAACCTTGAAATACATTGTATTGCACTTAGTTTTATTAAATTACACGAGCAAGAACTTTGACTTAACTTGTAATGATCATCCAAAATCACAATTTTTAATTAGATATCCAATTAGTGTGCATGTAGTGAGTTCGTTGAAACCTTTAAATATAATAGTTTGTTCTTTTGACATAGCGCATTCATGAGTAATAGATAATCCACACAAATCAACACAATAGATTGACACAAGAACATGTGGAAACCGAAGAACAAATACAAAGTGAAATGTATCATTCATTTATAAGTGAAATGTCAATGTACATGTCTCCAAAAGTACATATATATCCAAAAGTATCCAAAATTACATGTATCCAATGAAGTCCATATACATGTCTCCAACAGTACACGCACAATGAAGTCAATGTACATGTATCTGAAAGTACATATATATCCAAAAGTATCTAAAAGTACATGTATCCAAAACTATCCAAAGCTATCCAAGCCACATGTACATGTATCCAAATGTACATATATCCCATAAGACACTTCAAAACTCAAGCTTCCTCTTGTTCTTTCCCAACATTTATCCTCTAGGCACATCTCTAGGATTAGTGTGCGTCTCTGGATCCTGCAAATTAAATATCAATTGTTAAATTCAACTAACTATGTACTAATACATTAGCTCAACAATTAACTCAACAATTATCAACATGTGCATGGAAATTGCATGAAACACTTGGTCAGTAATGGACATCTCACCTCAACGAGAGACTGTGGCAAATGGGATTGCGTTCCTTGTGTAACAGATGGAGCTATTGGTTGAACATCCAGGATGGTTGCAACCATGGTCGAACCAGGGGGGCTAGGAACTGCTCCTACTAGTGGTGGCTACAATCACAAAATGTTGAAATAGTTAGACATGCATGAATAAAAAAGAGACAACAATAATAAACTATGTAAAGATCATGTTGAAATAGTTACATACCTTTGTATGACCAGTTTCCATTGCAGATGCAGCACTGACTGCTACATCAACCATCGATGCAAGGTTTTCAATAGGCAACTCTGGTTCCTAATGCAGTAAACATGCAATTCAATCATCGAAGGATATACATTACCATGGTATCAGTAAGCCCATGGTCATGGGCAGCTGGAGTCTTGCTAGGAGTAGGCCACCTCACATACACATGACCCTTGTTCATGAATGGCCTAGGAGGAGATACGCATCTAGGCAATGGTCCAGATTTCTCGACTGGTGCCTATAGTCAGCAAGTGTTCATGTAGTTGAACATGCATGATTCAACGAACATACATGTATTTTAAAAATGACATTTTTAATTGTTTAGCTGGAGCCCAGATGTTTCCTCGGACAAGATGACCATGGATGCTACCTCCACATTGGTTTTCCCCAATGAAGGATCTGCCATCTGCAAGTTTAATATTGTAAATATTAGATCATAGATAGCATTAGTGAACTAACATGTAAAGTATGGAAATTAACAAATTAACTAGTATTAAAATACTGAAATTTTAAAATGTTTACCTCGGTGTGAGATATGACAATGGGTGCTATATAAGAGGGGCTTTCCAACTGGGTAGCATCATGAATCCCTCCACCAATGACGGGATCAGTGAACGAAATGTCATGTCCCCCTGTAGAGTCTGGAACATCTGACTCTGGGGCATCATTGCTGGCATAAAGCATCAACTGCAAGTTCACAAAATTAATATATTATCTCAAACTATATATGTGTGTACAAAGAGGAAAATAAATGAAGAATTTATTACAATTAACCATCTACATACCTCATTCAAAAACCCACTGAAGGAAACATCTGAGGCAATACCATAGCAGGGACGACCACACGATGTGCACTCGTGAGGCTCAATACTAGGCTAGGGATGTGTTGATGGTCCTGCACTAGTGAATGGTCCTGCACTAGACGATGGTCCTGCATGGTGAGGACCTGGTGTATGTACCACACCAGGGACAGATGTCCCTTCCTCACCCATATGTTGAACCATAGTGCCATGGCGAACAACCGCTCGTGCCAAACTCAAAAACGTATCACGTGTATGTGGAATAAAATGATCTGCAGGTGGAAAATCTGGCCCAGGAAAATGCCTGCGAGGTGTAGGGATAGGGCGATCCTAGTCTCGAAGCCTCGCATTGGGTCGGTTTTGGGGCATCCCCCCATCGATCCCCTGAAACTGCAAGATATCAAAATAGTTTACGTGTTTATGTAACATGAACTCTGTATACATCTTTCGAAGGAAATACAGGGGAATTTCCCTGTTTTTATGTGGTGACATATCAAAAACCATGTACCATTTATCCATCCAGTTATCAACAAATGGTTGAAATGTGCACCACTCAATAGAGATATGAGGCCTATTTTCATTTGGGATTTCCTCCAACTGAGTGTCCCTAAACCATGCAAATATGAGCTCTTTGGAGATTTTTAACTTTTTTATTGCATTGTAGTTTAACCCATCAACATATTCTTGTCTTTTTTTTCCTCTATATGATGTAATGTCATATAGTACATTGTGATCCGGATCTTGGGAGCCGAGAACCGGAAGGCTTGAATGGCGAGAGAGGAGGAGATTAAACATGCAAATCTGTCATAAAATTCACATGAAAAACACTAATCTTGCATGAGAATAAGCATGAACAAAAATATATGAAGTGAATGGAAGGTGAGGCTAAAAAATGAGCCCCACCTCTTAAACTAATTACTAATAAGTCACACAGATCTAATTAATTTCACAATGAACAATATAAAATAGGAGAGAAACCAAATGAGTAACCTTTTTATTATGAGAAGGCTTGCTAGGCCTGTATATAGCATTATTACAATGTGTCTTGAGGTCATACCATGGGCCAAAACTATGTGCTACCAAATACCATGGATGGGAGAGGGTGGCCTCTCCATTTAATGCTTTTATGATTAAGTGAGAGAGGGTGGTCTCTCCATTTAATGCTTTTATGACTTATACATCCGAATTTAGACCATATGCCCCCTAAAATTCGGATCACATTGCTAGACTGTGAAATGGTGTCAACAATTGCATCTAAGGTTGATGCAAGTGAGCGGAGAATCCTGTCACCACCACTAAAAGTTGCACTAATTCCCGTAAGGAGGGTAAGCTCAATCAGTATCTCGGCATTTGTGTCCATAGCTGCAATTGCAATAAAAACATCAATACGAAAATCATTAGAAACATATACATGGTGTATAATGACGTCTTTTCAAAATTGAAAATGTATTAAATCAAACACAAGTAAGCAATTTAATGGCATTCACTTGCATACATTTAAAACTTAAAATTAAACATTCAACAATTAAAAAGTAAGTTTCGTTCAACTTCTTTCTAGAAGTTAAGGCACTTCTTAACCCTCATTGGTGACTTTTCCATGCAAACTTGGGTTGAAACTTCTTAGAATTTAGGAGTGTTATTTTGACATGTTTGCCTTGCAGAAAACAATATTTCCATCAACTTCATAAGCTAACATTAAATTTATTGATTTCAACATATTACGCCTTGTGGTTGGAGGGGAGGACAAAGTGGCATGGAATGAAATGGATATGTATGAGTTTTCCTTGCCAATATGATTATAGATACTTGAGATGACTATCAATGATTAAGATGTTGAATAATCAACTAGAGATTGTAGCTAGAATGACAATAACAACAATGTCAACTTAATAAGATATCACAAGTGGAATATGACAGTGTTATCTCAGAATTATCACATGTATATTTATTAATGATCCAAGTATTATGATATGTGATTGATATGACAAGATGGTTGATTAGGAGGATGAAGATTAAGTTGAGATAGAACAACTAAATTTAAATGTCACAGTCCTAGGACTGTGACTACATTCAGTTAATGAATAAGTAATAATAGGATATGACTTGTTAGGCTTAGAAAGATGGTTAAGGTAACATGCTCGGGGGCATGTCAGGTGGTAAAACTCAGACCAGTGTCTTAAACATAGTCTTTAAGAGGGATGGAAGTTTAGGATAGATGTAGGGTTAGGAAAACATCCAAGGGAAGAAGGGCCGAGATAGGTAAGAATGTTAGAAGGGTTTTAAGATAGGTTTCTAGGAGTAGTTACTAGGTCAGGGCCGTAGGTCTTTCTAAGTGTAGATTAGGATTGTTGGATATGTAAACGACAGGGGCAAGGGAATATTAGGATATGTGAGGCAAGAAAAGGGGTGATAAAGGGTTGCCACCAATCCTCTAAATGTCATTGACTCGATCATGGTTGGGAACACTCCCATGACACACTCTAGGTGGTTCATGGGTGTTCACCATTTCCATTGTTCTATAAAAATGGAAACCAACCAAAAGTGACATGGGAAAATGGGGAAATTGTGGAATGGAATACAATTGGTTGTAGATGAGCTTAGAGACTGTACATGTCTTTGATTTGAATCGACGGACCCTGAGCGTTGAGTTTATTGATCGAGGGTGTGGATAGGGCAGGCCCGAGAGGCACTTTGTTAATGTGTTTTGGCATTTAGTTAAGGGTGATTAACTAAGAGGAAATGTATAACGTCTACATACACTTGTGATGAAATTTTGATTATTTTCATGGACAAATGATTGTGATGAAATTTTGAGAAACCAAGTTAATAATTTTTTATACATTTTTTCTATCCACGCTTGTACATGCATTTCATCTTGTTATGGCCATTTCTGACGAAACTTATTCAATTAGTATCATGGGGAAATGGCCTTTGATGGCTAGAAATTTGGGTTTCATGTGGATGGATACATTGTAGAAAGGGAGGAGTTCTATGTTTTTTTTTATTTTTGGTTGCATTAGGAATTTTTGAGTTCTTGAAAAGGGATTCATTGTAATTATTCACTCATCTTGGTTGAGGGAGATGTGAATTTAATTACAGATTGGGTTATTCCAATTTGATAAATATTACAAAATTAGGTTGTTTTAAACTATAAAAAAGGTTATTTAGGTTTAGAATTGACAAATAATTGGTATGGGTGAATGAATTACCTGATTAGATGACAATCCACTAGTGAATTTTCCTCCCCTCCAATGAAATCCAACTCCTCCAACACTCTAGGGCAGGTCGTCCAAGATCAAATTCGTGTTTCTGATGTGTGAAATGCACCGCGGGTGATTGGTGGTGCTCGAGACTGAGTATTTAAATTGATTTTAGATTTACAAAACGCGTACACGTTTTGCAGTTATATAACACGTACACATTACATTTACCTATCCTGCATGTCTAGTGACATGTCAAGCTCGGGTTTTACGTTACCAAGTGCTAGGTATGCGAAACGCATTATATTTTTATGTATCAGGAACATGTTTTCAAAAAACTAGGATTGCATCTAAAAGGTCCTTCATCTTCTTGCACACACCCTCTTCAAAAATCTACATTGAAATCAACAATGAACAAGATACTACTAACACTGCAAGTCTCACCATTGTAACATACCCAATACTTGAGACATTTTACGTTGTGGAAAAACATTGTCTTAACTTTTATTGTAAAGTTTTATATTTCACCAAGTTGTCAAAGATGACTGTAAATGCATAATATTATTATTTAATAAAATAAAATAGGAGACACTCACCCAAAGGGACTGTTGAAAGAGTGTTTACTAACCCACTAGGAGGAATGGAATCTGGGGTAGAAGGCAATGGACAAGTGGCAGCATCATGAACTCAGTAACTAGTTGTTGTTATGGGACAAGTCCCTTAAAATGTGGTCAAGTTCCCTGGAATGTGGAACTAGAGATTGAGGCTCATTTATTTAAAACTGACCATGAAAAGACCTAGACATCTTTTATAATCCATCGAATTGAGCAGAGGCTCACACTTTTTCTGACGAGAAAATTTACCTTGTGGTTCTACTATATGCACACAAGAGATTCGATGAGGGGAAGCTATGTTTTGATTTGCAGTGTAAGTATGTCTTATTTATGCTGAGTGCAGAGGTTTTTGAGGTGTATACAAGTCTCCATTGATTGTTGAAGTACAACCTGAGTGCCTTTCTTCTACATAGAGACTTCTTCCTAGTGGTTCAGTAAACAAGCTTGGGGGTCCAAGGGAGCAAGTGATTTGGCTACTTCTGGAGAAGGTTTGGAGGAACATGCCTCTTTGGGTGTTTGTCCACCCTATCCACTTATCAGGTTCTACTTGTCATAATTTATTTCTTTTCATAACTGTTGATCTATGTTTAAAGGCTGAATGTTTGATTAGGTATCAATATTATGATTAAAATGGTTGATTTTCTGAACTGATTATTATTCCTGTAAGTAACTGAAGAACCAAGTATTTAAATAATGAATAGAATGAAAATAAAATGCTTCCCTGTATTTTTCCTTTCGCCAGTAGCGATGTACTCTAGTACAGGGAAAGAGTTAGTTAACTCAGATTTGATATGATCTCTAATCTATTGATGAAAAGTATATGTTGTTTATTTTCGTGATAATATCATAATGAAGTATAGTAGTATGCAACATAAGTAAAGTATTACAGGACCTAGGAATTATTTACTTCACTACTATTTAGCATCTGCATATGTTTTTTTTATATATACAGTTATAGTCTTCAGAATATACTATTTGTATCCTCTCTTTTCTTTCACAAAATTTTATAAGAGAAAACTTAAGTTCAAATTTTCAGAGTTTCAATAACATTACAGAGTATTTACAAGAATACAAGTAAATCCATACATATACAATAACTGCAGAACGGAGTTATAATTCTCATATGCCATATATTATTGTAGATCAAACTATAGATTTATTATCCTTTTTATAATTTACTTCTATTTTACAACATTCTTTGTTAAGATTCAATATGCTAAGATAGAAAATATCAGTATTACATTCCATTTCACAACAATAGCATATACAGGATCACTGAAAGAACAACAAGCACAACATAAACACAAGAGACACAAATTTATCCTGGGAAACCCTCATGGGGTAGAAAACCTAGAAAAGCTTCCTCAATATAGATGACCAGCAAATACAAAGATGTAATCCCCAAGCATGAGCTCCTTCTCCTCCATAGAAGATCTTTCTCTCACCTATGCGCTAATCACAAGTGAGTGAATGTGTTAAATGAGGAACACACCTCCTCTATTTATACACAACTCCGACTTGAATTTTACACTAACTAGGTCAGCCCCAACTTAACCACTTAACATAAGGCTGACTGGGTCGACCACTCTAGGGTGTTCTAACAACCCTTTAACCCACATGAATCATACAGGGCCGACCCCCACTAGGGAAGTCTAATAACCCAAGTTACCACATTCTCCACGGAGGAATAAAGCATCTCCGGATATACAATAGGGTCTCCACGGAGGAATGAAACATCTCCGGAATAATAAAGTACAAATATAACATTCTTAGAAGTTACAATATTTCAACAATCCCTTTTAACGAGAAGGATATTATAACAACATCTGCACGAGCAAGGAGTCATCAACTACATGATACATGATACATCTATAAATCATTGGAAGCTTTCTTCATACATCATCAGTAACTCAAACAATTACTAGAACATCTTCAATACTGGAACATCAACATCTTCAGTACTGAATCTTCATCTTCTGCAGCACTCGAACAACCACAACAACATCAACATATGGATCCTCTCAATCAACAACATCGTCATCTGGATCCTCATGATCAACATCATCATCATCTGGATCCTCACAATCATCAACATCATCATCTGGATCCTCACGATCATCAGCATCATCATCTGGATCCTCACGATCATCAACATCGTCATCTAGATCCTCATGATCAACATCATCATCATCTGGATCCTCACGATCATTGGCATCGTCATCTGGATCCTCACAATCATCAGCATCATCATTTGGATCCGCACGATCATCAGCATCATCATCTAGATCATCGCGATCAACAACATCGTCATCTAGATCATCACGATCAACAACATCATCATCTAGATCATCATAATCAACAATATCATAGCAGCATACCTTGCAATACACATGATCCATTTAAGACATCATAGCATGTCTAGGGACGATGTAGTCCACTCATCAACTTAGACAAAGTCTAAGGACCCCTTTTTTGAAGACATATGTCTACGGATCAATTCAGGGACCAACGTCTGAGGATGATACAATCCCCTATCGTCCACTAGGGACCACTTCTCGGAGACATCTGTCTACGGATCTATTCAGGGACCAAAGTCCTGGGATAATACAATCCTCTCGTCCATTGGGGACCACTTCTCAAAGAAAAATATCTATGGATCTGTTCAGGGACCAAAGTCCTGGGATGATACAATCCTCTCGTCCATTGGGGACCACTTCTTGGAGACATCTGTCTATGGATCTATTCAGGGAACAACATCCTGGTATGATACAATCCTCTCATCCACTAGGGACCACTTCTCGAAGACAACTGTCTACGGATCTGTTCAGGGACCAAAGTCCTGGGATGATACAATCCTCTCGTCCACTAGGGACCTCTTCTTGAAGACAACTATCTACGGATTCGTTCAGGGACCGAAGTCTAGGGATGATACAATCCCTCCTCGTACACTAGGGACAAATTTTCGGAGACATCTGTCTACGGATCAATTCAGGGACCTAAGTCTAGGGATGATACAACCCCTCCTCGTCCACTAGGGACCGATTCTCAAAGACATCTATCTACAGATCAATTCAGAGACCTAAGTCTAGGGATGATACAATCCCTCCTCGTCCACTAGGGACCAATTATCGGAGACATCTTTCTACGGGTCAATTCAGGGACCTAAGACGTCCAGGGATGATACAATCCCTCCTCGTTCACTAGGGACCAATTCTCAGAGACATCTGTCTATGGATCAATTCAGGGACCTAAGTCCAGGGATGATACAATCCCTTCTCGTCCACTTAGACAAAGTCTAAGGACCATGCATCGACCTCATTGTCGTAACCGGTAACCTCATCATTGACCTCACCGTCGGAACAGGTAACCTCATAATCGATACGAGTATCCTTATCATCGATACAAGTATCCTAATCATATCCACATCATCGATATGGTATCCTCATCATCAATACATGTATCCACATCATCGATACAAGTATCCTCATCGTCGATACAGTATCCTCATCATCGATACAGTATCCTCATCATCAATACAAGTATCCACATATCATCATCGACCATATCACTCCCCCTTTCGAGGAGGGTCCTTCTGAACGACACCAAGCTTGTTTCAGAAATACTCAAACTTTACTCGAGACAGAGGTTTGGTCAATACATCATCAACTTGTTCATCAATGCTCACATACTCGAGCTTGATAGCTCCTTTCTGCACCATATCTTGTATATAGAAATATCGGATCTCTATGTGCTTTGAATTATCATGGAACACTGGATTCTTTGTCATCTTGATACAACTCTAGTTGTCACACAGGATCACAGTGATATCCATATCTTAGTCAAACAATCCTGATAACAACTTCTGAAGCCATATCGCTTCACAACTAGCAGAGCAAGCAGCTATATATTCTGCTTCAGTTTTGCTGAGAGCCACACTAGACTGCTTCCTGCTAAACCACGATATCATAAGGCAGATCCTAGACTACAACATCGACCCAATGTGCTCTTCATGTCTAATACACTTTCTTCCCAATCAACATCTGTGTAGCCATACAATTTGAAGTCATGATCTGCAAGATAACATAGACCAAAGTCTATCATACCCTTTAGGTACCTCATCAAATGCTTTGCAGCTATCAGGTGAACACACCTAGGTTCCACTAGATACTGACTCAAGGTGTTCACAGCAAAGCATATATATGGCCTTGTATTCGTTAGATACATCAATGACCCAATAATCTTTCTATACAGAGTTACATCCACTAACTCTGATGAGTAATTAACTAACAACTTCAAGTTGGAATCCATGGGAATGGCCAAGGCTTTTGTATTCCAACATATCAAATACTTTCCTTGGTTGAGAAAGATTCCTTCTGGGCCTTGTATACTTCCAGTCCTAGGAAGTAATGCATCAATCCGAGATCTTTCATCTCAAATTTTGTAGCTAGCTTCTTCTTGCTTTCCACGATCTATTTCTCATTCCCTGTCAGAAAGAGATTATCCACATACAGTAATAGTATGACATGTTCATCATCCATAACCTTAAGGTAAAGGTTAGGATCATCTTTACTTTTGGTAAAGCCCAAGCTTGTCAAGAAGCTATCAATTCTCCCTATGTGACTAAACATTATTCACACTCTGCATTGAGTGATCTTCTGCATATCTATCCGTGCCATCTACCGTTAGATGGGTCTCCTGATATGAGCCTCAAGATCATTCGAACTCTGTGGTGAGTTCCTTCTTGCATCCATCTAAGAGAAGACTGTCATTTGTATATAGACACCATCTTCAACCTTGTAGCAAAGGTTGAAATCCGCATTACCCATGGTGATCATTAAACTCATCAAATGACTATCGATCCTGGGTACCTGTACAAAGCTTTATTCAATTGAATCCTAGGATTTTTCTCGATTCACACTTCTTCTTCAATTACACCATTAAGAGAATGGTCTTATCTATCCACTTGGAGCAAACATCTCGTCATGATCCTCTTCCTCTTTTTAAGAGAATCTTCTAGCCACGAGCCTTCTGTAGTATGTTTGATTTGTAATTATTCTTGTTGAACATCTATCACTTGTTCGATGTTCATCGTTCTTCATGATATTTCCTACAAATCAAAGTTAATTACCTGATTAGTAATACTCCATAACCATCAAATCATGTTGACATTTCAATGATAACCTATTATGCATACTGATATGATTCACATAGTTATGTAACTATCTTGACCAATTATTTTGGCACAACACTTTTCCATATCCTATATGCATACAATGTCTATCTAGATGCCTTCCATCTCTACCACAACATATTATCAAGAGCGTGCACAGCTCTCAACATGTCAGCAAAGAGGTTTCATTCTAGACAAGCAACAATGGAATGTTTGTCCAACTTACCCATCATATGCATATTAGTAGTATATTGTTCAATGCTATATGAATGCTTACACTATGCATGATATATTCTAGGAATACAAATATGCATACAACTATTACAAGCAATATCATTGACTATTTCAGAGATTCAAATAACAACTCAAATACTTATCTTTTATGTTTCTATGGTTGCCTCCCGCTTGATCTCTATATGTCTTTGAACTCCTATTCATTTTGTACCACTATGCATGCTTAAGTGTGCACTAGTGTCATCCTTGTTATAGGTCAAATCTGCACTCCTCCGTCTGTGATCACATTAAGTTTTCGATCACACAAAAGGACAACTTGGATTGAAGAGCATGATTACCCTAGATGATGTATGGACTAGACTTACCCCTTTGCAGCTGACAAAACACTCATTCTACCTAATTTTTGAGAAAAACGCTACCCTATAAGCATGATAGTAGTGTTCACTTACTGAAATACTCTACTCTACTTCAATAGACTAGCGTTTACCTGCTGAAATACTCTAATTTGCTTCAGTAGACTAGCGTACAGCTCAAAAACTCTTGCAAATGCTAGTTGTAAAGCAGGAAAGTTGCATGAACGCTACTCCACTTAAGAAAACTAGTGCATGCCTTAAAAAGTAATAAAAAATATATTAATTTGACAAATTGGGATTAGTTGAAGTTGGTTTTGCAACTTCCCCAACCTCCCAATCAAACTACCTCTCGATCCAAACTACCTACCTTATCCCATAAATACAAGGGGGATAGATGAGAGAGGGGGGGAGAAACTATGCATTAAGGGTTGTTATGCTGGAGGAATTCCAAAGTTAGTGTGAAGAGCAGGAGCCCAGGATCCGATTGCATAAGCACTCTGAATGATCAGGTATAATTGTACTGATTATTTGCTTTTGACAATAAAGGTTGAAATACCCTTCCTGTCCCAATCAAATGTCTAATGGATTGCATATTTGTTTGGATTAAATGCTTGATTGTATTTGATGTTTAAATTGCATTTCAATTTCATCATTGTTATATCAGTCAAGATACGCCGAGGAAGGTATCTTTGTATTGTAGGTTCGTCGAATGGAAGATCAAGTGGAGGATCGATCGAAGGAGCAAGCGAAAGATAGGATCGAATGTCGTTAATAATGTATGCCTTCATAAACCTTGATCTCTTTCCTTTTGTAGAAGCCTATGTGATATGATCTATGTATTTACCTGTCACCCCAGAAGTTGGTAGTGTCCCTCTCCTCGCTATAGGGTAGATTTCCCGAACAATAGACTGGCGACTCCACTGGGGACCAGTTGTTTTCTGCTTTAGGAGACCTAGTTAGCTTTCCTTCCAGTACTTTTTGATCTTTTTGATCCTCTGAGAGGCTTTGTAGGTTACTGTAGCCTGTTTCCATTGCTTGACTCATCTCAGTTTGAAGTTTTAGAGCTTGTTTCAAACCTTCTCTAGCACGAACACTGCTTTACCTACTATATAGTAGCGTACATCTCCTAGTATATGCAGGTTTATGTACTGCACAGTAGCGTACATCTCCATGTATATGCAGGTTTATCTCTCCAAAAAAATAGCCCTTTAGGGGTGGTTTTGGCTTGTGGGGGTCTTGGTAAAACCCCCCCTAAAAGTTTTTTCAAACCTTTGGAGGCAGTCTTTTAAAACCGCCCCTAAAAGTCATGGAAATTGGACTTTTGGGGGCGGTTTTTTTAAATCCACCCCCAAAAGTCCTGAAATTTGACTTTTGGGGGCAGTTTTTGGAAAACCCCCCCTAAAAGTCCAATTCTCATAACTTTTGGGGGCGGTTTGTCAAAACCCCCCCTAAAAGTCATGAGAATTGAACTTTTAGAGATGGTTTTTTTGGAACCCCCCTTAAAAGTCATGAGAATTGAACTTTTGGGGGCGATGTTTGGAAACCCCCCCTGAAAGCCCAATTCTCATAAATTTTGGGGGCGGTTTGTCAAAACCCCCCCTAAAAGTCATGAGAATTGAACTTTTGGAGGCGGTTTTTTTTGGAACGCCCCTTAAAAGTCATGAGAATTGAACTTTTTGAGGCGGTTGTTTGAAAACCCCCCCTAAAAGCCCAATTCTCAAAACTTTTGGGGGTGGTTTGTCAAAAAGCCCCCTAAAAGTCATGAGAATTGAATTTTGGGAGGCGGTTTGTTTGGAACCCCCATTAAAGGTCATGAGAATTGAACTTTTGGAGGCGGTTGTTTGAAAACCCCCCCTAAAAAACCAATTCTCATAACTTGTGGGGGCGGTTGGTCAAAACCCCCAGTAAAATTCATGAGAATTGAACTTTTGGAGGCGGTCTTTTTGGAACCCCCCTTAAAAGTCACGAGAATTAAACTTTTGGAGGCGGTTTTTTGGAACCCCCCTTAAAAGTCATGAGAATTGAGGTTTTGGAGGCGGTTTGTTGGAGCCCCCCCCCTAAAAGTCATGAGAATTGAACTTTTAAGCTACTTGCAAGGTTGTTCGGTTGAAATCTTGAGCCTAGCATTATTAGGTGTGACAATCAGATTTGCATCAAGCTTTCTAAAAACCCAGTCTTTCATGACAAGTCAAAGCACATTGAAATGAAGTATCACTTCATCTGAGACATGGTCCAGAAAGGTACAGTGAAATTTCAATACATTGTTACTAATCAGTAGATTGCACATGTGTTAACAAATCCTCTATCAGTGATGAAGTTCAGGTACTTCTGAGACAAGCTCGGTATGGTAGAGAATGTCTCCCTCACTGAGAGGAAGTGTTAAATATACAGCAGCAGGAGACATTCTCCAAACCAATATTGTGTATCAAAGATTGATCCCCCCATATAGAGGTGAGCTCTTTGATTGCCTTCCATGTAAAGGTTATTCCTCCCCTATAGAGGTAATTGATCAAAGTAATGATGTTGTAAAGTCTTGTTGGACAAGGCTCCGAACGTGTGTGTATCAAGTCATGATTATCATGTGAACCTTCTGTATAAAGGTATCCATGAGATGGACCTCCCGTATAGAGGTGAACCTTCCGTATAAAGGTATCCATGAGATGGACCTCTCGTATAGAGGTGGACCTTCTGTATAAAGGTCATGCTTTACTTGTTAAAAACATTTAATGTTGTGTGATTTATTATTAACCATGATCACCAGATTGCTATTAAGTCTCCTTTAGAGATTGATCACCTCTAAAGTGAATTACTTTAGCATATGATCATTTGGTCTGGACTAATAAAATATGATCACAACATCCGATAATTCTTCTTAGTATAATGTAATGTGATGGATAATTGAAGTTAGCACATATTGACCATGCAGTAAGAGATAAAGAAATAAAAGATAAAGTATAGAGATCAAGAGAATTCAAAATTTCCCATGCAGACACTTCAACTAATTAAAGAGAACTCAAATTATTAAAGCTTCATTTATAAAGATTCAATAATTATTAATCCTTTAGTTAAAGCAGCAATTAAAGATATGTCTCAGTTAACTAAAGAACTCATAGTGGTCACTTCAAGTAAATCAATCAACATGATTTCATTTAACTAGGTGTTAAATAAAAGGGACTAGTTAACTAAAGTATTTTCACTTTAGTCAAACTAAAAGACGACACTTCAGTTAAAGAGATTTAACTAAGTGACAACAAAGAAGATCTAGTTAACTAAGTGTTATTGCATAACGACACTTATGTTAAACTAAAAGATGACACGTGATTTGTGACACTTGCATGTCGACACTTAAGTTAGCCACCTAACTAAGTGGGAAAGCTTTCAGTTAAGATACGAATTCATCCTAAGTGATAGTTCAGTGAGATGTAGCACTACATGATAAGTGGGGTGCACCACTCCATGCAAGATTAATACATCCGGTATAAGGGCGAGTTTATCCTGAAGTTAGAAATTAAGAATAGAAGAGAATAATGTATAAATATGATATATAGGATTGTTGAATGAATCCAATGCGTAGCGATTTATCTTCTCCATTGAAGGCAAGGTGCTTCTCTTTTTGTAGGGTATTGTTCATGCTTGTTATTGTTGTGTTGGGAACACATCCAATTGAACTCTCTTCTATATTGCTTCCGCATCTTCACCAAGAAGTTTGGTGATCTCTTATCTTCCGAAAGAAATCTGCTATGTTGTAAAAGAAAGCATTCTCTGCTATCCATTATATTATACTGAGAAGAATTGCTGGGGTTTTTGTTCACATAATTTTGAGGATTTTCCCCAGGGTATATCTTGTGTTATGGTTGTATGAATTTCATGGAGTAAATTGTCTCATTACTTCAAGTCTATGTATCTAAGAGAAATAAAGATCAAAGCTCAACCAAATTTCAACACAAAATTATGATATGGGTGAAAGTCCTTGGCCTACCTATTGAACTATGGCATGACAATTTTTTGCTGGATTTGGGGAATTTTTTAGGGCATGCAGTATTAATGGATCCCTCATATAAATATTTCTCCCTTCAAACTATTGCTAAGTTAGTAGTACAGTTGGATCTATCGGAGGGTCTGGAAGATTGTATTGAAATCGAGGTGGGGAACGCGATCTATTTTCAGTAGTTGGATTAATCCAGCCTCCCCTATCAATGTTCCCATTTACATGCTTGTGGTAAAGTGGTGGAACATTGCAATAGGACCTTTATCAAGTAGGTTTGGAGGATAAAATATGATGGATTTTCATATTTAGATGGCTCGAGTACGAATAAGATGATTAATCCAATGGAAGGAGAACCTTTGAGCATAAATTCTAAGGAACCTTTGTTGGAGGAGGGTGGCCTTGTGTAATATTCAAAGACCCCAAGGACCACTAATGACGTGCCTTCAGTCTCAGGATTCACAGGTAAAACACAATCATTCCATCCTTCTCTAGCAAAGAACATTATTTCACAAGGGAACCTTTCACGTGAAGAATATACAAGCTAAATAATTGAAGGAGGTTAGGATCTCTAGAGCTAGACAATTAAATGGGGCTAGAAGATCAAGGAAACAAGGAAATTGTAGGGGTTTCAATGGATATGAAGGGGACCCATATCTCTCGAAGAGAATACTTACTGTAGCTCAATCGATTTTGACCTCATGCAACCTCTATGGTAGAGGCATGGGACATTATTGTCATTCATGGTGGTGTGGAAGTGCTCGAGGATCGTTAGTCTTTTAGGATACCCTCCCTTCATCTAGATAAGGAGTCTTCAAATTGTGGCAAGACTATCTTTGATAAACTCTCTTTGATTTCGTCTTCTTTTTTCGAATTCTGGGATCTTACAAAGTGGGATGCTCCTGTTTGGGTTGGGGTCATTTCAAGTGTAGGCGGGTCTGAAATTGGATCCATCCCTCAAAGGAGGTTCCCATGATAGAGGAAGTATCCTTAACTCTTACCCATTGTTCGCCTCACTTGTCTTCTCCTTTTGGTTCAACGGAAGGACTTAGTAGGCCTTTGGAAAGCAATTTGAAGTCCCATAATGAGCTTTAGCAGGTCCCTTATGATCTCATGTCGAGGAGCATGGTACTTGAAGGGTCTGCCCGATTTGGCTTCATGGCAAGTTGTCCAATTTTTATTGTCTTCACTTGACCATTCCATGAGTTTTACAGCCCTTGTGGTATTATATGTTATCCCAGACATGTTTGATGTCATGTTTGATATCTTCTTTCCTTTTTTTAGGCTAGGAATCTGATTTGCATTTCCACACCTCCTCTTGTACCCTTTTAAATCCCTATTGTTGTTGCAGGTATCTCAATGCTTGATTCCGCCTACCAAATTTTTTGTTAAGGACTTCTATTTCCTCCTCCATAGTAGTTTCATTGAATAATTACCCATTTCCATCGCCAGGATTCCTATCAGGGGAAACAAAATCAAATGATGATAAAAAACAATAAATAAAACTGATCAAGAGTCATTCAAGTGTTTCTAATTGTAATGAAAGACTACTATGTCTAGTGTTCAACTTGGTTGCCAACTAAATGCCCAAGATGATGGGAACCTATTGGTTTATCTAATCCCTTGAGCTTAAATGGCCCCTACTTACCCACAATTGACTCATAATTACCATACATTATCCCTAGTTATCTCATCTCACACGTGCCAAGGAGGGAGCTCTCCATCATGAAGAAGAGGGACGACCTCATCCAGATGCTAGGAAATGTCCAAATGTATGTGTACTAAGTGTAGCGCTCCACATAATCGACCTAGTAGCCATCAAAATATACCACCTCAAGTGTTATAACATGTGTATATGAATAAATGTTCTAGTGCTTAAGGTTAAAGGCAACATATAACTTAGGAAATGTTCTCATTTATGAAAATAATACATGAAATTTATTTTACAATTAGACCCTTCTAACAAATCAATGTCTTAATTAATCTTTACTCATCTAGTCTAACATTGTTGTGACCCTTTTAAAGTCCTTATTACACCCAAAATCCCTAATTTAAGTTGCATAGCCTAGATTCTTAAAGTAAGTGAGGGTGAATAAAGTGAATGTGAACTTAGGGAAAGAAAGGGGTCTTTGCAAATTAACCGTTATAGCAACTGAGTGTGATAGGTTTACCCTTAAATTTCAAAATTTAGGGTTTATGATGTTGCTTCTACATGTGTGCCTTCAAAGGAAGTGTTGTCATGGGCTATCCATCCTTTTGCCTCTTTTTTGCGGTCCCTTTTCTTTTTCCTTCTTTGACATTTCATTTATTTGCATTTCATAGCCCTTTCATTGGCTTAGTCCCTCTTACTTTAGATTTGGCTTTGATAACCTGGAATAAGGGAACTTGAATTTTTGCAAGGGGAGTATTTCCTATATTTTCCATTTAGATGGAGTATTTTATGAAGGATGGGGGTAAAGAAAAACCTACAACCCTCAAACCCTTAAACTCCCTAGCCCACTATAACCCACATACAACCTAAGACACTAACCCATGAAACTTAGCTCAAGCTAGTAACTTACTAATCCTAAGACTCTAAATCAACCCTTGAACATGTTATCTAAATTTCAGATTGAAGGATCAAATAAGGTCTTTTTCTTTTATTGAGGATGAAGAAAAATGAAAAGGAAAAATAATATAGGGAAAAGAGTATAATTGGTTTTCAACAAAAAGTTTGACAATAATAACAACATAATGTTTACAATGGAAAAATGGCTCTATTATTATCAAATTTGAAATGCTTCATTTAAGTTTCTACCCTATCAAATTTTGAAGGTAAGATATAGGACTACCATGGAAATGATGGGTGATGGAGAATTAGGGTTCCATTCTAGCTAGGGAACATTAGAAATGGCTACCACATCTATAGAAAGAAACATGCATACAAATTACTAAATCTTAACATGGGGAGGTAATTTCTCTTGAAAAGTTGCATCTTCAAAAGAAAAGGATGAATAATTGCCACACATGATAATAAAGCATTGATACACACAACTAGGTTGCATCATATATGACATGTATCACATGTGCACATGTCACAACATTGGTTCCTAGCGTAATGATATGTTAAAAGTTAGATATAGTAA
Organism: Larix kaempferi; assembly: GCA_027924585.1. Taxonomy (NCBI): domain Eukaryota; kingdom Viridiplantae; phylum Streptophyta; class Pinopsida; order Pinales; family Pinaceae; genus Larix; species Larix kaempferi. The sequence goes on along the minus strand of BSBM01001357.1, from coordinate 7,737,091 downwards.
AATGATAACAAAATTTAGGAGCAAGACCAAAATCCTATGGTTTAAAAGATCATGCACCAACCAAAAATTAGATTCAATGAGATGCTACAAAGGAAAATGACCAAGAGGATTATAATTTCAATTGATACATCTCAAATGTTTCTAGGAATATATGGAAAAAAAAAATGTTAACTACTTGAACAATGACTCGAGGGAAAATTTTGGATGTATGCTATATAAACCTTAGAATATTCCACTATGCACCTTAGAATTTTCAACCTTAGATAATATGGAATAGATCCTTCCATCTCACATGTTATTGAGAAATCATGGTAAGAAGTGGAAAGAGGGCATACTCATAAGATTGCATTATTAAGATCACAATCCAAATGAGAATGAGGGGATTCATAAGAAATTTCTAGCCATCAGCTTAGATCCATTTTAACTCCGAATCTATTTGACACATCAAGGGATAACAAAAATAATTGTGATGCAATTATCTCGGTGTCTAACTATTTTGTTGTCAAACAATTACTAATTTCTCAGTGGCCAACAAATTTCTTGACCTTTTCCCAATTCTACATGCAGAGCATTTTAAGGCATGATGACACCTTCAGGCATGCAACATCAGGATAGTAAATTAGCTGATTGTTCATGTAGTGCTCTGGTTTTTACAGCAGAGCACTAAGTAAATTTCTAAGTTAATTTCCCATGTAGTAATTCATTCAGGTATGTGTGAGTAAATTTTGAAGAAAATTCTACGTTTTTAAATGATGTTTAGCATACTGTGTTGTCTCCAATAATCATACATTCACATGTAGTAGAATAACTAATATATCAATATTTTCCTTCAACAACTTGTAGTTTTTGCATAAGAATATGTTCATAGTAATAAATCATAAATCAGGAAGAAGGTATAAGCAGGTTTCAGAGTTCGTTTCCACATAATAATTTAATAAAATAAATAATCAAGAAAATTACCTGATGCTGATGCTAACCGTAAGTTGTAGCAGGTTGTATAACCTCTTAGGCAGCCAAAATGAAGTGTCCACCCTACCGACCAGCTATTATCTTGCTGGCCCTTGGAAATCAAAGGATTTCCAAGCCCCCGAGCCCACAATCTGATAATCCCGAGAGCAGTGTTCCTTCTGTTCTCCAAACCTTTCTGTTCTCCAAACTTTCCGTTCTTCCCACTTCTTTCCTCTCCCAAAACCAAAAAAAAACCTCCCCAACCTTCAACCTTCTCCCCCTCTATATACATGTCCATCCTCGAGAAGACCTTGGGCTTACTCCACCGCCCCAAACTCCCCCTCTCGAGCCCCTCAAACCTTTACTCCTTTCCCTAGTTCATTCATCCACGTCTCATTATAAAAATGTATAATTAATTACTCTCATGGAAAAATTCATTGGGTTTTGGATTGACGGTCGTAATTATTTATTACGGTGGGAATTATCACCCAAATGTTATCCATTCGGGACAAGGTCTATTAATTACAAGTCTTTTCACTAAACCTTGTATTTATTGTTATTAAGGTTTTTAATAAAATATTATATAATTAGTTGCCCCTTTTCAACTTGGACATGATGTGTCTTAATGGTCCACCTTATCCGTCGAGACCACTTATCTTGAGGTTTAAATTCCAAGATTAACATCGAATAATTAAATAACCATTTTCCATCACATCACGTTCATTCCAAAAATGATTATCCTATTATGGCTAACTTTTGAAATGGAAATAATCACACAATATTAATTTATAAATCAATATTTTAAATCTTACTTATGTTGCTGGAATATTATTAATTAATTAATAATAATAATTAGATCACCATTTATTAATTAATAATAATAATTAAATCACCATTTAACAATAATAAAAGGTGAATTAATCATAGTATTCTTAATTATTTGTTTATCACATGAGTACCCTATCATCAACATAGCATCCTTGTTCTTATAAACAAAGCACTTGTGAGGGCTTAAACAATTTTACTAATTAATTAGACACTATCATTACCCTATTCACAACAGTTCTCCTATGACAATGTTAACTGACGACACTTGTCTTAGTTTATTATTACAATGTTTTCATATAATTACTAATTCACTTATTTACACATTGACAACCTAACCATTCATTACCTAAGTTGATTGATGTATCCTTAACTGAGTTATCTATGACATTTATACTACTATTCAAGCATGACAAGTATGTTATACACCAGTAATATTGTACACGTACAAGGTGTGCATGCATGGCCAGTGTATGCACATGTCGGATATGTACTATAAACAAACCCCATTCCGCCTATGCATACTTTCTAACTAATAATAGTATCTACCCCCATGCAGAAGAGCAAGCATAATATATAGTATAATTACTTTAACACCCTCGGTTATTTAATAGTTAACCCTTTACGCTTTAACATCATTGTCTTTATGTTTACATTAGTCTAATCAATCAAGTACAGGAAGGGTGCCTACTTCCACTAACTCGGAATCAAGGAATACTAAACCCCCAACAGTACTAACTAACACATCCTCCCATCATAACCTACGTCCAGCATCCTCCCTATCCTCCCTCTGCTAGTACAACAGTGGATGTCGGACTCACCGATCTGACCACATAGAACTTGAGAGCGATAGCGTCGGCTGAATAGCGGACCTATCCTCCCCTAGCAGGCATCCGACCATCGTCATCACAACAACATGGGGAGCGTGTCTCAGGACGGCCCTCCCACGACCTCGGGTCTCATGGAACCATAGGGTGGGAAACACATCCATCCCTCTCAACATACTGGGCCTACGCCCTTATCAACTCATACTTGCTGCTATCGGGATTATCAGTTTGTGTTATCGTATCCTCATTTTGGCTGCCGAGGTTTGCTGTATGAACATGTTTTCCTTTCCAATATATATCAGATCAAGTAACTGGCTATCCCATAGCCCTTGAGTCCTGTAGGTTAGTATTTTGCAAAATACAATTTATAGAAAGCATTTCCCATTGATCGCCAATTGATCCATGTTATCAAAATCATTTTATTTCATGTTACCTTTTTAGCTCATCATAGATGCGTATGACATATAACACTTCAATAATTCATATAAGAAGATGGTATCCACGTACCGAATCATATATTTCACATCTCATCAATGAAAACATATAAACATATACTGTAATCGTAAAATAAAGAAATCATATGATAATCATGACATCATAACCTCCTAACATAGTAACATCATAATCATGGTGAAATCATAAAACAAAGTACATCATATAATGAGGTCCATCATATCGTAATATAGTTTACTCAGTCGAGCTGAGTTCAACAGAATATATAAGAAAATAAAGTATGGTGTGTCTAACTGATAAATACACCTAGTCAAAATATGGGGCATTACATATACCCACCCTTCAGGAAACTTCGTCCCGAAGTTATGGTCATAATAATGCAGGGAAAATCTTGATGCCTAACCTCTTCATTCTTGCGAGTAGAAGGTGTTGGCCATACTTGTCCTACTTAGCTTTGACTTGACCAACTATGCCGATATTATCTTATGTTTCTATATCCTTAATACCCTAATATGTATTCTAATAATTAAAGAGACATTTAGATTCATCCTTCTGTAGAATCTCAAATTTATATTTAGAATTATTAAAGGTTATAATTAGGTGCTACCCACCTTAGTATCATACTATGAACCTATAACCATGTCCTTAAGTTACCTCATCTGGATCAGTTTATTCGTCACACAACCAAGTCCTCATCATAAGCGTATATTGATCTAACTTAGCATAGAATAATCGATGTTTAAAATGGAGGTCTTTAGAACTCATAATTTGTATTCACTCAACACGCAATGACCAAGGAACCTTAAGGTTGGCATACCTCTTTTAGGGGAGAAGGTTCATGTACTTTAAATCCTAAGGTCCTACAATATTATTCCCTTATTGATAATTAGCAATAACAAAAGTATTGTAACATTCTCTAAACTAGGATGACTATTATTGTTACAAGGCTTTTGGGGCTATACCATATTAGAATGCAAGTGTTATCAACTTTAACCATTGATCTCTCCTTTTCCATGTGATATAATTAGAAGGGGAACCATTACTTCTAATAAATTTATAGCTAATTTGTTCTTGTTCGCACAATGTAAAGGCTTTTACTTGCACCTACCATACTATAAACTTGTATTTGTTGTCGTAAATCTAAGTTTCCTATACATACGCTCATTAATCTCCATGGATCTTATGGATACCTACACACATTATGCACTTACGTGGCCTCAAGCTTTGTTCTTATTTTGTGAGATGTTGATGTCAACGGAGACATATAATCCTTTCTTCATAACATTATACTTCTCATTTTTTTTTTTATATTTTTTTTTTTTCAAGTTACAACAATTTTTTTACCTCTCACATGATGATCGATTTCTTCCATCATATATTAGGGGTTTGAACATCATAACTTATTCATCTCAATGCACATTGGTTCCCTATTTGTATTCATTTTTTTATTTTTTTTTTTCTATTTATTATCACTACTTCTCTTAATTTCGTATATGCTTACTCAAGCTAACTTATTAGTTCCCCACCAATTTTCGTACTTTTTATATTTTACTGCTTGTTCACATTGTAATTATTAAATCGTAGTTGTTTCCCAACAATATTTTCCCTCATGATAATTTAACATAAGCAAGACCAGCGACAGATAACTGCTACCATTTTCTCGCACATACTTAGTTCCTTCAATCTCTTTCCACTTAGTATACTAAAACACAACTAATTGCACACAATTTGGAAGAATGCACCATACTAATTAATTAGCACTATCAAGCATCAATCCCCAACACTTGTGCACATATATTTATTTACCAATTTGATGCCTAGATTCAACTATGTTAGCTCATACTATGGTGTTTTGCCAATACAACTAGACTATTTAATGTCTCCTCATACATGAAGGTATTTTAAGGCGTAATGTAACTTATTTATAATACGTAAGTTATGGATTTATAGCATAGCCTTTCCTCACCGTATTGCATCTTTGCAACATTCGAATACAAACAATGATTATAATACTATAAAATATATGTTTTCATACAAACCACAATGAGGTAAAAACCTAACCTATTCCTAATGCCCACTATGGAAGGATCAACACTATGCCATTACTGGAAGAATCGTGGCGATGTCGATGACGACGACGGAGGTGGAGGTGAAGGTGGTCAACCTAGACCTTGACCTCGATGTGTTATTACAATGATTGATTCTATGTTCATGATCAAAACATCAAATCATTAATTCCTCTATCGAAAAAAGTTTGGAAATGCCTATATTTATACTTATGTGCGAAGAACAGTTTGTTAGGATCAACGTGTTGAAATCGATGGTCGTTTCCATTCATGATTTTGTCATGTAGTGAAATTAGCATTTTAGCATTCAGCTCGCCATGCTCGTTTCAGTGGTTCCTTGTTTTCAAATTATGTGTTTGTTTTGTCTCTTCGACTATACGTTGAAGTCTCGGCAATGGATTTTCTAAGCTTTAAATAAATTAATTAATGTTTGGCTTCCCTAAGTAAATAAATAAATTAATGTTTGATCTAGTCTATACATTAAACCCACACATTAATCTTAATGGTTAAGCATAATAAAATAATTTATTTAACTTAAGTTTAACCATTAATACCCCACTATTACTATTTCACGTTCTAGTTCGATTTAAACCTAAATTTTTTTTTTTAATTTAAATACACATAATTCATCATTAATTAAAATCTGATATATAATTAATTTAGGCATTAATCAACATCAATTAAAATATTCGTTGATGCTAAGACTTAATGGAAACTATAACTTTGAATTTTTTAAACATTTATTTTATTTTATTTATTTAACAGAATATTAACCTAACCCTAGCGTAATCCCTAGCTAGCAGCTCCCTCTCTCCAAGGGACAGGTAGCCCTTATCTCCCACGCGTCCCTGACTTGCTCCCGGATCCCCATCCTTTCACCTCCAGGGCAGCCAATGGTTCAAGGGCGCCCACGTGACTATCTCCTGCATGCCTGCCACGCGCCGGTGTGCATGCTACCAGGCGGACTCAGGTGGGGAGCCCCAGCTGAAGGCGATCTTCTTTAAATCCAGTCTCCACCTACCTCGCGCGCGCGTGAACTCTCATGTCTTCTCCTTTCTGGCTGGGCAACTGTGTGCCTCCTCTGTTTTTTTTTTTTTCCAGGTGCGAAGGTATTCAGGTCTCCACCATGGTTGCAACGTTCCTGTGGGAATAAGACTTGATCCATGGGCTCTAACTGGGCGTTTTTTGGGTATACGCTGCAGCATAGAAGGTACAGAGGAATCAACATACCTCGAGAATTGGAGCTTGAGTCATTTCTGGTAGCCACCGCCCAAGTAGTTGCAGAGGAGCTACACCACCTCATTCGTCTAACTTCCTCCACTGTGGCCTGCATTGCTTGCTCAAATCTCTATGTTCAGCCGAAGGCGAGGTTTGCTCCCTTATTGCAAAATTATTCCCGTGATTATTTTACTTATTTATTTTCGTTTTCATTTTGGGGAATTTCTGTCAAAAGTGCTTCAAGAAACTTACGTCCATGCCAGAGTTCAGAACGAAAATTTAAATTGCAGTTCTGTCTTTTAACTATTTTTATATCTTCAACAAAACCATAATAGCGAATTATGAACTTCCTCGAACATTGATGGGCACCCACTACTGCATGTAGCATATACTAGAAATGCGTTACTTTTCAAAGCCTCTCTCAAATAAATCATATTTTAATGAGTACAAGAAACCTCGTCCGGAGAGAATCGAGGATTATTCACAATCTCCATCTGCGGACTTTAGCTCGGATTTCATGGTGACCCTCCCTTGCCAGCCTAGTTTTCAGTGCTATCCTGTATATTCAAATCTAAGCTTTAAGCAACCTCCATACGCTGTGCACTGGAATCAGAACTCATTTGCTGTAACGCCCCATATTTTATCATATACTATTTTATCCTCTTCCAAACCATGCAGTATAAACATAACAATCAATTTCTGTAGATATCTAAGTCTGATAACAATTTAAGTCTGTAGTTTAAAATTTTTTTTTTTTTTAAGTCTGACTTGGGATATCTATTTTTAATTTAACTACAGAGGATATCTATTTAAGTCTTTAATTTAAATAGTTTCCTCTGATAATAATAATTTAAGTCTATAGGACGTCTAAACCTAATGTCAAGCAAAGCTCGCCAATGGAGCCCGTGGTTTGGCGGTGGGGACGGTGGCATGTTACTAAAGAGCATTTGATTAAAATAGGGAAAGACAATGTGGATGAGGATTCTATTATCAAGTCAACCTACCGACATGAAATATACAGCGTCTACAGTTCTCTGGTTCGGGTTTTTCAATCAATCATTAGAAGTTTTTCTGAAATCTATATAAAGCAACCAAATGGGGTGTCCACCCCTAAACTGGTAGGCCTCAATAAAATCTAAATCCCAGCCTTATTGCCATGCCTCACACACCCGACAAACAAAGGTTCACTTTGTAAAAACATGCATTTGAGAAATCGAATTTATCTTTAGTGAAATATCTGATTGAATGCATGTTTGGTCTCGTCTGCAATACTTGATTGAATGCATGTTTGGCAATACCTGGAATAACCTCAGTCACACATGGGCATTGTCTATCGAGAGACCCTCATTCCCAGTTTAGCATTCCCAGCAGTCGGTTTCCGGACTCTTTTCTGCAGAAAACTTCATTTAGGAGTAATATTTGGGTACACTGATCAGTTCATTTGGTCTTAGGTTGTCTACTGTATGACTGTTCTGAAACTTTATGGGCAATAATGCGACCAGGACTAAGCACAGTGCACCAGACGCTAACCCCCGAGGTGGCTGCCACGTTTTTGGCAGCCCTACTAGCCATCTGCGCCAGCCTTGCTTGGCTGCGACCTCGAAGTTTAGGGGTTGGTGCTGGAGCCTCGAATGTAAGGTTGACATAGCTCTTTAACTTGAATTTACTTGATGCTTTTCCTATCTTGACTATACCACTCTCTGTCAACGCGTTAGGCACTTGGAATTCGGTAGGATCTCGGACCATGAACTCATGGCATTTGCTATATCTTTTAATTTTCGATGGGCCTTTATTTGACTTAAAATATTGCTTAACGCTCCTGCTGGTGTTTTTAGTTGGCAACTGGATGCTATTGAAAGCTTGGTTCTCGACCATGGCATATACCTGGGCACTTTTATTGACATTTGGCACTTTGTTGATGTTCCATATCGCTGCCAAGTCAAGGTTCGATATTTAGAAATGGCAAATAGAATAGTTCGGAGAAAATATGTGATGGTTTCGATCTACACCGTATAGACCAGCGGACTCAATTATCTCGCAGTGTGAAAACTGAAGTATATCCATCATTATCCATATTGTAAGTAAGCAAGAGACTTCCTTCCCTTCGTAAAGTATAAAGTATTATACGCAGTGTTTAGTTGCTTCCCGTCCAATTATTACAAGGGGTGGGAGTACTTGAGTAAGGTATTATATAATTATAGTTCTTAGGGCCTGTGGGGAGCTATGGTAGTTGTCCATAGCATGTTATCCATGAGAGAGTTTTTTTTTTTTTTCAGGGTGATTTTCATTGCTGAGCTGAGTAGTTCATTTGTCTGTTGGGAATTCATGTGACTGCTGGGCGCATTTCCGTCAGCTATAGCTATAGCATCAATTACTTCTCTTTTTTTTTTGTTTAAATTTGTGATTTCTGTCCTTTTGTGCATTGGTTTGATTTTCACTCCATGTTCGCTTGTCTTGCTCTGTTGTAACTACGTTCAGATATCCTCGTATTCATATCAGAGTTTGTCCATTAGTTTTATAAGTTTACAGATAAGGGATACTCTACATGTAAGCATTCTTTATATCCTCAAGCTACGCAGTAGGTGGTTTATTTGGTATATTATTTTCTTATTACCACAAGGTATTAATACTATTTATTAAATGGCTGAGCCAACCATTGCTCCGTTGTATTGCTATTCATTCTGTTGGCTCCATAGTCTAGCTATCCGTTAACATTCATGAGATAAGCATGGTGAAGTTGTGTGCATCACAGACCTCTGGAAACAAAGGGTGCAGCCTGGACTCGTTCTACAGAAATAAATTTGTCGCATAGTTGAGGATAATCCGTTCTATCTATTAAAAGGCTGTCAAGTTATCCATTGATGTTTTTTTTTGTATCCTCACTGGTCGATTTATGAGGCTGTCAGGTATCTGTTGCACTCCCACAAACTCATCAATTTCTCGCTTACGGATCTACTTAGTAAAGGTAAACAACTGGCTTTGTCTTTGCTCTTGGTTCTGCTCCTGCACCCCTAGTCTTTGCTACGTGTGCTACTTATGTTGCTGGGTTATATCGATATCTAACTGGTCCATCTACTGGATCTGCTTATACACTTTGGCGAATGTTCCTGTGATGCAGATAGTACTGCCAGCCTCCCTTCTATCTTAGGTCATTGTTTATTTTGCTAGTTGACTTTACTTTTGTTGCAAACATGTTTTTCATTGAACTAGGAAACTAATTGTAAGGTGTAAATGTACAACTAAAATTTCTAGTCAAAATCTTATAGGTAGCCACTTAAAATCCAACATGCCAAAATTCATCTTAAAATATATTGCAAGTAGCTACATATAATCCAACATTCTCAATAACTCTATGAAACCAACAATTTCATAATTGTATGCCTGAAGCAATAATTATATGGATAATTAAATTCAGAGCTTCTCTTGAAAATTAATTAGCAGACCTATATGTATGATATAAACCAGTAGAGAGAATGACTAAGATGCATAATTTGAGATGAAATGATATCGATCATTTGTACTAGTCACACTATACCAGCACCAACTCTTCTTAAGAGAAGAAATCTTGCATTTTATATAATAATCAAATTTTATTTTTTTTTCTTATTATATATATAGCGCGGAATTCTATTTTTTTTTGTTCAATAGCAAATGCCAGGTTGATCAGAATTGTCTAGGTTGCTCCCTCCTGTGTTATTTAAGCATGCATATATCAACCCCTTACACTATGTCGATCCGTTTCAGCCATCCTAGGAAGTTAATATATTTGTGCATTTTGCCTTGTTATCTTGTACGAGTCAACATATAAAACTACAGAGCTTTTAGACATAGTTTAGAGATTGATTGCATCCTCCCCTATTAAACTAGTGTACAACTTTATATATTGATCACTTTATGGCATCTTTAAATGTTGATATAATATGTGCATTCTGTTGTGGTGCCTTGAATATAGATCTGCATTCCAGTTGAATTACATTAACATAGCTCACGTTAGAAAATAACACTAGCTCACGTTTAGAAAATAATTGTACTATTTTTTTTTTTTTTCCATTAAAACTCGGGTGTGATTGGATTCACCTTGTTATATTATGTAAATATTTTTATCCTGAGAACATTGCTAGAGGTTAAATTTCATTCCCAATGAGTAATAGATTTTGATGACAAAATGTTTTTAATTCCTTAAATATATTTGCAATATGTATCTATTTTGAAATACAAACACACATATATTTACATATATGCCGTTTTTCTAACATATCCAACTTTCTAATGGTGTTTGTGTTCGTGCAGGTATTTCTATCAAGGGTCATGTTCTAAGTGGTTCTAAGTTATTGTAGGCTTTAACATGGCGAAAAGTCAAGGTAGTTTAGGCGTGTGCAGGCCCTAAAGGTCTAAGTGTTCGAGCCTTAGGCTCTGATACCATCTGTAGTGCTCTGGTTTTTACAGCAGAGCACTAAGTAAATTTCTAAGTTAATTTCCCATGTAGTAATTCATTCAGGTATGTGTGAGTAAATTTTGAAGAAAATTCTACGTTTTTAAATGATGTTTAGCATACTGTGTTGTCTCCAATAATCATACATTCACATTTAGTAGAATAACTAATATATCAATATTTTCCTTCAACAACTTGTAGTTTTTGCATAAGAATATGTTCATAGTAATAAATCATAAATCAGGAAGAAGGTATAAGCAGGTTTCAGAGTTCGTTTCCACATAATAATTTAATAAAATAAATAATCAAGAAAATTACCTGATGCTGATGCTAACCGTAAGTTGTAGCAGGTTGTATAACCTCTTAGGCAGCCAAAATGAAGTGTCCACCCTACCGACCAGCTATTATCTTGCTGGCCCTTGGAAATCAAAGGATTTCCAAGCCCCCGAGCCCACAATCTGATAATCCCGAGAGCAGTGTTCCTTCTGTTCTCCAAACCTTTCTGTTCTCCAAACTTTCCGTTCTTCCCACTTCTTTCCTCTCCCAAAACCAAAAAAAAACCTCCCCAACCTTCAACCTTCTCCCCCTCTATATACATGTCCATCCTCGAGAAGACCTTGGGCTTACTCCACCGCCCCAAACTCCCCCTCTCGAGCCCCTCAAACCTTTACTCCTTTCCCTAGTTCATTCATCCACGTCTCATTATAAAAATGTATAATTAATTACTCTCATGGAAAAATTCATTGGGTTTTGGATTGACGGTCGTAATTATTTATTACGGTGGGAATTATCACCCAAATGTTATCCATTCGGGACAAGGTCTATTAATTACAAGTCTTTTCACTAAACCTTGTATTTATTGTTATTAAGGTTTTTAATAAAATATTATATAATTAGTTGCCCCTTTTCAACTTGGACATGATGTGTCTTAATGGTCCACCTTATCCGTCGAGACCACTTATCTTGAGGTTTAAATTCCAAGATTAACATCGAATAATTAAATAACCATTTTCCATCACATCACGTTCATTCCAAAAATGATTATCCTATTATGGCTAACTTTTGAAATGGAAATAATCACACAATATTAATTTATAAATCAATATTTTAAATCTTACTTATGTTGCTGGAATATTATTAATTAATTAATAATAATAATTAGATCACCATTTATTAATTAATAATAATAATTAAATCACCATTTAACAATAATAAAAGGTGAATTAATCATAGTATTCTTAATTATTTGTTTATCACATGAGTACCCTATCATCAACATAGCATCCTTGTTCTTATAAACAAAGCACTTGTGAGGGCTTAAACAATTTTACTAATTAATTAGACACTATCATTACCCTATTCACAACAGTTCTCCTATGACGATGTTAACTGACGACACTTGTCTTAGTTTATTATTACAATGTTTTCATATAATTACTAATTCACTTATTTACACATTGACAACCTAACCATTCATTACCTAAGTTGATTGATGTATCCTTAACTGAGTTATCTATGACATTTATACTACTATTCAAGCATGACAAGTATGTTATACACCAGTAATATTGTACACGTACAAGGTGTGCATGCATGGCCAGTGTATGCACATGTCGGATATGTACTATAAACAAACCCCATTCCGCCTATGCATACTTTCTAACTAATAATAGTATCTACCCCCATGCAGAAGAGCAAGCATAATATATAGTATAATTACTTTAACACCCTCGGTTATTTAATAGTTAACCCTTTACGCTTTAACATCATTGTCTTTATGTTTACATTAGTCTAATCAATCAAGTACAGGAAGGGTGCCTACTTCCACTAACTCGGAATCAAGGAATACTAAACCCCCAACAGTACTAACTAACACATCCTCCCATCATAACCTACGTCCAGCATCCTCCCTATCCTCCCTCTGCTAGTACAACAGTGGATGTCGGACTCACCGATCTGACCACATAGAACTTGAGAGCGATAGCGTCGGCTGAATAGCGGACCTATCCTCCCCTAGCAGGCATCCGACCATCGTCATCACAACAACATGGGGAGCGTGTCTCAGGACGGCCCTCCCACGACCTCGGGTCTCATGGAACCATAGGGTGGGAAACACATCCATCCCTCTCAACATACTGGGCCTACGCCCTTATCAACTCATACTTGCTGCTATCGGGATTATCAGTTTGTGTTATCGTATCCTCATTTTGGCTGCCGAGGTTTGCTGTATGAACATGTTTTCCTTTCCAATATATATCAGATCAAGTAACTGGCTATCCCATAGCCCTTGAGTCCTGTAGGTTAGTATTTTGCAAAATACAATTTATAGAAAGCATTTCCCATTGATCGCCAATTGATCCATGTTATCAAAATCATTTTATTTCATGTTACCTTTTTAGCTCATCATAGATGCGTATGACATATAACACTTCAATAATTCATATAAGAAGATGGTATCCACGTACCGAATCATATATTTCACATCTCATCAATGAAAACATATAAACATATACTGTAATCGTAAAATAAAGAAATCATATGATAATCATGACATCATAACCTCCTAACATAGTAACATCATAATCATGGTGAAATCATAAAACAAAGTACATCATATAATGAGGTCCATCATATCGTAATATAGTTTACTCAGTCGAGCTGAGTTCAACAGAATATATAAGAAAATAAAGTATGGTGTGTCTAACTGATAAATACGCCTAGTCAAAATATGGGGCATTACAGTTCACCTATATTAGTTGTGTTAATGATGGCTTACAAACACATATTTCTAATACTTATTGATGGAAAGAGACAATCACTTTGCAAAATAGTGATGTAACTATGATGGTATCTTCACCTATGCAACATCAGGACAATAAATTACCTGGCTCTACATCAGTACATGTTAAAGAAAATTCCAATAACAAAAAAGCCAAGGACATAGTTTCCACAACCTTCAACAAATTTTTCACCAGAATTTAGGACCACCCATCATCCGCCATCGATATGTAACAACATGAAATGAATGCAAATGGTGATGACTGATGATGAACTATAGTGGCATAACAAATATAAATACATAACTCACACACCGAAGTTAAGTGATGCACCTAACCTATGCACCTTACTGATGCACATAAGTAATGTGCCTAGCTAACACAAATCACGCATATAAGCAATGTAAACAAGAGACACACCTAGTCCACACATCTCATTAGTAACCTTTATCCTTTTGAATAAAAGGTTAGTTTATGCATTAGTCAAATGGGCAAGGCATATTCCGGGCAACCCATTGGTTCAATGTCCATCGAAGGAAAGTTCAAAATAATGGGGACAAAGAATGTCCTAGAAACCCACACAAGGCCTAGAAGAAAAAAGGACATTTTTTATGGCATGATATTATGGCTCTTACCCGCATACCATTTCCATATATTCAAGAAACATCATTAGTGTGATGAACATTGAAATGACCAACATACTTAACCAACAACCCCAACATTCCCAGTTCAATGTATCTGTGATGGTTCGGGTGGCACACATGGCCCATGAGCCACAAATGTAAATATTATGACCCAATATATTTGGTTTTGGCCTTGTATCATGCCCATATCCCTTATAAATATTTATAGTATGCCAAACCTTGAAATTTCCACCATGTTAAACGAAATCCAAAGTTTCCCTATTTAGACCATGTGTGCTGATATATAGCCCATAAGCCCTAAATGAAAATATTATGGCCCTAGACCTTAAATTTTATCCCTATACCATCGCATGGGTGTTAAGAACCATCCCCAATGTACCGATCCTAAAAATTGCAAGCATACCTCATTCATAGGCAAAAGATTCCCTATTTACTCTAATGTGGTTATTTGAGGCACTATATATAAGACATGATCCCCATAGGTGGTTGTGAGGTCTAACGTCCTAGTTGTTGACCTCAAATCATGGTTTGGTTCGAGATAACCATCCATGGTGTTCTAAATCTCAAAATGGACAACATAACCTACACATAGACCAGATATTCCTTAAGTAGGCCCATGATCCCTAGAGGCAATTGTACTTTCCTAAGACTCTATATTTTAACCTTGGACCATATGTGTTTTCTAAACATCAAAATAGATAACCATAATAAATGATTCTCAAAAGGGTGATGTCAGATACATCCATCATCTTTACATCAGGTGATACCTATGATATTATACTTTAAGGATGGCATGTTCTTCTTACAATGGCTGGATCATGGACATGTCTTTAGCATAGGTAGGGAGGAGAGATTTCATCCTTGGAAATTGTAGTTTCCTTGGTGTAATGGACACATGACAAAGAGATGTTGTTGTTTTTGAAGATGATGATGATGATGATGATGATCTCTATGATGACGATGATGGTTGTGATGAAAACAACGACAACGATGATTTAGTTATCAACAACACCATCATCATTGTCACTAATATTGTCATTGTCATAACCACTGACATCATCATCGTCACTGATTTCGTCATCATTACCATTAACTTTGTCATTAAATTTTTAATTTATTTTTCTAATCAAAATTTATTTTTAAATTAAATCTTATTTTATTTTTTTATATGAAAAAATTACATATATCAATATTAAAATTAATAAATACAAATTATAAAAATTACATATATAACAATTATAAATAATAAAGAAAAAACCCAATAATAAAATATATAAAAATTAAAATTAATAAATACAAAATAAAAATTACAATTAATAAATTTAAAAAAAAAAAAAAAAACATAAAAAAAAAACATAAAAACAAGGGCACAAGTAGACATCCCTCCCACATGCCCGACCACACTCTAATTCAAACTCCATTCTACCCTGTTGTGTAGTCCCCCTCCCGCTCCCCCGACTTGAGATCCCTAGTGAAGCATATCAACCTAACCAGAGAGAGCATCCGCGTGAGCCCCATTTGAAGCAGAGGATCTAGACAGCACCAGCTAGTGCATGAGCAGAGGAGCTAGATAGCGCTATGCCTCACAAATCTCATGTGAGTTTTCTCTTTTCCTCTTTTGACCTCGAGACACGAAGATTGAGAAAATGGCTATCAACAGGAGAATATTTTCCTAGTTGTTAAACCCAAATGGGCTCCAACTGTTTCAGCACATGCATCAAAGCCATCAATCTCTACTAGTGCTTAGCTAAAATGTGAGTTTGAAACTTCATGTGCCTATTTTTTCTCCTCTGTTAAAACTTTCTTCGTTACTTACCATGTCCATTTCAAACAGATTTCCAAGACAGAGACCCTGCGACATGGAGATAAGTTCAAATGCATTCATCACCTCTGGTTTTGTTTCATCCTCTGTAAGAAGATGTTCCTGGCATAAACACACCCAAATAATGTCGATTCAAAGGCCAAGGTATGATCTGACTTTAACACACCCAAACTGCACAATTTGCATATCTCTGCATAATTAGCAATGAAAAGTACTTAAACTTTGAAAATGAACAATGTAAAAGGCACTTTATTTTCAGATGGCAAGAATATTATTTACCTTCCACCTACAACATCATCTGTAATTTCTTCTCTTGTTGGTAGTCCTGACTTAGCAAGGCTTTCTAGTACTTGAGTTGCCCAAATGAATGGTATATGGGCAGCTTCACAGATTGAAAAATTTTCGTCCTGCATCTCTGCTAATTTCTCTCATCCACACTCTATTGCAAGATCACCCCTAGCAATCATCAAACCCAGTGGATTTCGTGACTGCATTGCTTGAAATAGAAGAAGTGGGAGTCTCTCAAAACCTCCCTTGGTTTCAATCTTCAACACAGATCCCAATTTTTTTTAGTTTCCTCTTATTAAGCTCTTGTTGAAGGATACTAGCACCATTGACATCATTAACAAAATAGACACCAACCAAATCTCCATTAGCAACAATAAAATCTAGATCCATTAAGTACATCACTGCGAGTTCTTCAAATTAATTGATTTTTCAGGACCCAACTTTGATCCATTTTGACCTGCATGTGTAATTTCTACACAAATATCCGAGATATTGACTCCTCAAATCACCACTTGAATATTTCCATCGTCAAATTCAATTGGTTCACCAGGTTCGACAGAATAAAAGAGGAGGCCCAAATAAAAAGTTACCTTTGCAAGTCCCAAGAGATCATTTTTTATGTTGTGGATGGTTCCAAGCATGGATATCTTGTTATTACAAGCAAATCGCCTCTTTTAATTTGAACATATTGTTGCACTGTAAGTAGTTGAGCTACTCTGCAATTTCCAATTTTAGGTTTTTTTCCTTTCACGTGAAATTCCGTCCCTGATTCCACATAGGCCATTTCATAACATTCAACCCAACAACCGATATCAGAGGATGTGAGGAACTTCTCAGTAATATTTAACTAGTGTCGTTTGCCTCTTGCATCACAAAATGTTTGCATATCACCAACTTCTAGGCTTTTTATCCACATACTGTCATCCACAGGCACCACAACAACTTAACATCTATGGGTTGGACTCATTTATGAAGTGTAAAGATCACACCATAATTCTGTTCATGTCAGTGCAATTATAAAATCACTATCTCATAGAATTGTAAGTGGAAAAGGCAATTCAATTAACTATGCAACAGATTTGGAGCAGTCGTATGTCTATGTTAGCGTGTACTGGAATGCTCGAAGTGTACATCATGCATGTTCTGATTTCTCAAGTTTCTTGCTTTGCATCTATATTTAGAAAACAACAAACAACTATCCAAGCTCTTCAACTGGGAAGTAATACATCAGCATGCCCATGAGCAATGTAAGACTGTTTTCTTAATGCATTTATTGGTGTTAGCCATACTTTTAAATAAAAGTCTAAATAGCATATTGTCTCCTGGTAATTTATGTTATGTTCAAGGATAACTAGTTCACTTTTCAACAATTGATCTAAAGTGAAGCAGATTAAAGTAAAGTAACATCTATGAATGACTGAATGAATACATTTACCAGGAACCCAAATTATTTGGAAGTTTTGTACCCTCCTGGTGGCATTTATAACTCCAGCTAGATCAGATGGTCCCATATAATGTGTAATATAAAGCTTTTCATTTCATTTCGGATCTATTTCCTTGTCTTCTGTCTCAAGCAAAGCTGTATGAACTCTATTCGTCTATCCTCACACTCTGATATCCAATTACTGCACAATTTTCTCCGTGTTTGTTTGCATTTTCACATTTTCAACTTCTTTGTACTTCTAAGAATTTTTGACATACAACATTTTGATGCACAAATATTACTACTCCTGTATCTTTGTTCCATTTTAGTTGGATTTTCTAGTGTTTATCAACCTGGAACCTCCCATAGTCACCTATTCTTCTTATTGGCAAATTGTAAACTGCACCTGTAAGATGACTGCATTTCTTATTTACACATTTTGTTTTGGTGGAAAAACTAGATTTCCATAAACAAGCCTTATCAAGAAGTAGATATGAAGTACCACAAAATATTGTTTGCAAAACAGGCTTCTATGAAAAGTTTCCACACCAAAATGATCGTTTCTTATCTTTGTCTGTCTTAACTCGATATAGCTTCCTTGCACGCTATTGGTAACATAATCTTTTTCTCTACTTGAGTTTATTATGTATATCCTTGATTAATGTTCACCTTACATAAAAAAAGGTAAGCCAAGATTTGTGACTTCTAGTAATGACTATTGAAAAAGTAGTACAGACCCTCTGAATAAATAAGAGAGAAGATAAAGTATCAGAAACACAAAAGACAAATCCAGAATGCCAAGTTATGTCATTCAAGCCTAAGAGCATAGAAGCATGGAGGTCCTTTCCACGTCATTGATGCATATCACTGTTGATTTCACCTAAAGTGTTTGTAGGATCTCATTTAGCTTTATCATGGATGAATTATATTCTTCATGAGTCAGGATGCTTTTAAGTTGATTTATTATTGTTTTCAGGTTGAAATATGCACAGGTTGGTTAAGACTCAACCTAGATATGATCTTTACTGTTGATTTGAGGATAGGAATAATCAGATTTGTTGTTGTTTGAGGGTAAAATACATCCAAAAACCTACCCAGAATTGATCATAATTTTGTTGTCTATTGTTCTCTTATGAACATACCTACCCAGAATTCCTTTGCATGTGATTCCATTTCTAATTATATTCAATGAAATACTTCCTTCCATATATCTACCAACAAAATCATCATCATCAAGAGATGGCAACAAGATATAGACATACAAGTTCAAGACAATGAAAAACTATCCCCTAAGTTGATCGGTTCCTTGATAGATGGTGTCAATGGAGGAAATGGGGGAAGAAATATGTAACAGACTTGTTAAATTCTATTCATTCAGATGTAGATAAACATCACATTGAAAATTAAATTGTGAAATTGGCTTAGTAATTTCTCTATTCCTTTAGATGTGATCTAGTTTTGGTAATTGCTATCATGCCTCTTCAAACTTTTGTTTGTAATGGGATGCACTCTAAATTAGATATCAACAATTTTGTTTAACCAACAATTCTTTAGTTTCTCGTACACCTCAAGAAATTGCACCCCTCTCTAGGTGTTGGGTAGATCCGGGTCTAAGATGGATCTATGCTGGTTTTAATTTTTTTTATTTTAGAGCACCTTACTACTCTCAATGCAATTACAGATATTGAGTTTCATTAGCAACTTCAAAAAACCTTATTCCATTAACAAGAAATCACGATCTCAACAAGCGACAAATGGTGCCAACAAGAGCAATACGTTTCAGTTAATAGAAAAATGTGTGCCAATATAGTCTGTTTCCACTACCATTTCCATCTATAGGGGGAAGTACAAACCTGATTATTGTTTTTAATGTCAGGAAATTTGCATCTATGTTCATTGAAACCATTGTTTTCTTAATGGGAATTTCTCACACTCTCAGAATCCACGCTCACACTAGTAAACAACAACCATTATTGCTAGATAAATTCTAGGCTTGTATATCTAACATTGGGAATTTATTCAGGTTGAAATTAAAACCACTCTACAATTGGCCTTCAAGTTCACAATCCAATCAAAATATAACATCACTATCAGTGGTTTCAGTTTTTAAAAATAAGAGGAGAAGAAGCAACTGGGCATTTTTCCGTTCCTATACTGCTTGTACACCATTCACCACATTTGTGGTAGCATTAACACGGGTTTTACAAAGAATAATAATTGGTCGAGAGAGGGGTTGTTATATCCTTAGAACAACAATAAATAAATTGGTGGCAATGCTACAGGATGGATACAACCTGCCGAGGAAGGCAGAGCCAGTGAAGGATAGTATTGGTGTGTTAAAATAGTGGGGAGTGGGAGGGGGAGCAAAAAGTATTTGCATAGGAATGGATCTATTTAACACCACACCTTCGATGGAGAAGGAAAGGATTAGCCCTATTTTGGGAAGGGTAGGGGCAAATGCAACTTTCATGCTTGGTCTGTTGGCATGGGTAATTGCTCAAATGTAGAAAGTTGTGACTATTTTTGTGGTGGAATGCGACAAGACTTGAGAATGTTTGTGGTTTTAGGGGAAATTCCTTCATCTCATAATACACTCTAAGTTGTGTTGTTGCAACAACATCCCCCCCCCAAAAAAAAATTGTACATATTGGGGCCCCTCCTTTTATTTTTCTAGAAAGACTGCCTTAAGAGGTTAATTCTCCTTTTTTACTTAGTTTTGTTTTTCAACTGAAGTTTCTACTTTGAAAATTTCAAGTTTTATTCTAAAGGTTAAATTCATGAAATTCTCCCGAAGCTGCGGAAGCATTCAAGTTTGTATCCCGAAACCGCGGAAAGCTTTCCTCTCGTAATTGCGGAAGCCATTAATTTTTCCTCCCGAAATCGTGGAACCATTCAGGTTTCCCTTCCGAAATTGCGGAGAGTCATTCGCATTTCTCTCCCGAAGCCGCCGAAAGACTTAGTGTCTTTAAAAAAATCTTAAGTTTTTCCTCTCGAAATTGCGGGAGCCATTCAGAAATCTCTCCCGAAACGGCGGAACCATTCAGAAATCTCTCCCGAAACGGCGGAAGCTTTCACGTTTCCCTTCCAAAAAACCCTGCGGAAAGACTTAGAGTTTTTATTGAAGCTGCGGAACCATTTGAGAAAGCCTCCCGAAACAGCAGAACTATTCAGGTCTCCCTTCCGAAACTGCGGGAGTCATTCGCATTTTTATCCCGAAACTACGCGGAAAGACTTAGTGTTTTTATCAAAACTGCGGAAGCGTTTAGGTTTCCCTTCCGAAACCCCGCAGAGCGCTTTTAAAAAAAAACTTAAGCATCTCTCTCGACCTTGCGGGAGCCATTCGCCAATCTATTCTGAAACGGCGGAACCTTTCAGGTTTCCCTTCCGAAATTGCGGAAGCGTTCGAATTCTTTTCCCAGGAGCCATTCAGGAAAGCCTTTCGAAACGGAGGAAACCTTTGCAAAATTGTTCCACAATTGCGGAAGCAATTGGCGTATCTCCATCAAAATTGCAGAAAGAAATTCATAGCTCTCCCGAAACTACGGGACGACTCGACGAAACCGCCCGCGATAAGTTTCCAAAAGGTTGTATTTCGGAAGGATATGCCAATCTCTTCCAAAACGCCGAGGCAGTTCGCCAAAACGTCCGCAAATTGCAAATGAAACTCGTAAGTCGCCTCGCAAGTGACGGTCACGCACGAATGCCGAGACGGCTTGAATGACCACTCCGTACAAGAAATTAAAACCCCATTTTAATGGCACCACCAACCGATTTAATGCCGCACGTGTCTAACCTTTTAAAAAAGGATGGTGGGGTTTGGTTGATCACATTGTTAGTTTTCGTTCAAACAAACGTTGTTGGGAAGACCACGTCAGGACCACTCTAGCTCAGCGCATCCATGACCGCATCCATCTCACTCAGCCACTATCTCGTCGCCAGGTAGGTTTTTTAACCTCTCTTTTTGTCTCATCTCCACGTCAAGTTATTTTTGGGGTTTTCCCGTCCATAACGTGGCCGATAGACATTGGGTGCATATGTCGTTATTTTTTGTTTTAAGGTCGTCGTGGCCCCGTAGGTTCCCCGTTCCTACCAGCTAAAATCCATAGTTGTGACCACCTGAGTTTTTCACCGCCCGCATTCCAGGCATTGTCACCCTCATTCAAACTTCGTACCGGCCGCATAGCGTCTCATAAATGTTATTGATAACAGTAGTAGTCGGCTGAACCCCTCACCTTTTGATGAATGTGAAAAGCAGTCTCTTGTTTCATCATAAGATTGTTTCACTCCAGGCTCACCCGCTATTGACCATTAGAATTGCAACGATGAAGGATACCCTCAGTCCAAGGGATAGGCGGGAAGCAGGTTGTTTCCACGTCACATGCTTACCTTTTCAGAAGCATTCCAAATGCTCCTGACTAAACTTTGTCACCCTAAGATAATCAAATCTCAAAACCATATTTCTTTTTTGGAGTGATTTATTTTGCTTCCCCAACATGCAGCTTCATAATTTGTTTATATTTCTCATTAACATGTTGAATTGGTCCTTCTCTTTGTTATACTCTCATAACATGTTGCAATTTTTTATAATGATTTGCATTTGGTTGCTAGCAGGGATAGGCCAGGATGACAAAAGGTGGTAGAAAGAAAGCTAAAGTGATGGAACCAGAGCCAATTCCACTAAGGACGGAAACTATGTTCCAAGATACTAAATGTACCACCGACATTCCTCCCGAGGCCCGTTGGGGAGATGTTTACAGGATGATCAGGGACCAGGCTATCCCAGGTGCATTATTGGAAGAGGAACAGATCTACCTCAACATCAGAACTTCAAGCATAGCTAGGGCTTCTACCCACCCTGAATTGTTCCCATGTTCTGAATTGATCGGGTGGACACTTGAACATGCTAATTCAGAGACAAGAGTATTACATGACAGCAGGGGAGAAGCTTTCGCTTCATTCCATCCAGCATATATTGCTACAGCTTACAAATTCTCACGTCCCCAACAAGCTCTAAGTGATGAATGGTTGGGCCAAATGAACAATATTGAGATGGCCAAAAAATTGTTGGTCGCAGAAAAGCACTTAATAAAGAGAGGTAGTGATGAATAAGATGTTAAGAACCTAAGACCTCCTTTTAGGTTAATCGCCCTGATGCTATGCAGAATTTTCGGCATGCCCGATGGCACTGTATACAGGATACAGTGGGCTCCCATCATCCACTTCGTAGCATTCAAAGGGACTGTGTTTGACTGGGCTACTATCCTTTCAGACAGTTTGGCATCCATAGTGGCTGCTGCAAGAGAAGGTCTGGCCTTAAAAAAGTCAGAATTTTACATGTCTTCCTATCTCATTGACTGTATTTTGGCCTAGCTATCTTTCCCCAGCTTAGGTTGCAGATGGGATAAATCCAACACCCCGGTCTACACTGCTTACAAGATAATGTGGGCTCAAAATTACAAATCAATCTATAAACTCATCTGCGAGGAGTTCATCATGCCTCTATATGAGCAGATATTTAAGGAAGAGCCCAACTGTCTGTCAGAAAATGCCATGGAGATCATGGAAAAATATGGAGATTTTTATTTCTCAAAGCAGGGCACCTACATCAGGATGTTTGGAGGGACCAAAGCACCATATATTTTTCCAAAGCATGCTACTGACTATGTAGTCCTCAAGGAAGCAGTGAGACAAATTTTCCTTGATGGAATCGGAGCGGTGCTTAACAAGCAGCATAAGGCTTCTTTCCCTCCTTTACCCTTCTGCATAGGAGCCTACAAATTCGCAGGGGTTGCATCAGCTAAGGAGTTTGTTCAAGAACTGAAAGCTTTCCACTTCGGTGAAATAATTTTCCATAGAAATGATAGGCGGGGGAAAGTTGTCGAGCATTGCAAAGAAATTTATGCTCATTTTGAATATGCTCATTATTATGATGCCGAGGAAGAAGCATTCAGAGGCATCAGCAACATGACTGAGTTGCAGATTTGCCGTCAAGGGAGTGGAGCAAGCTCTAGCTCTACCACGGCCCGAAAAGCCAACCTGTAGAAAGAGAAAGAAGCAGCTGATGCCTGATCCCAAGAAGAGCAAAGGTTGAAAGAGGAAGCAAGGTTGCAGCAAGAAGCTGAAGTTGCAAAGTTGCAGAAAGAAGCAGAAAATGAAAGACTGTAGAAAGAAGCTGAAGATGTGAGATTGCAAAAAGAAGCTGAGGAATCCCAACAACAGAAAGAAGCAGAAGATGCAAGGCTGCAGAGAGATGCAGAAGATGCAAACCAATTGGAAGAGAATGAAAATCAGCAGCAAGCTCAAGAAGAAGAAAGAAGGCAACATGCTGAAGAGGAACAAAGGACTGAAAAGGAACAAAAGGCGGAGGAAGAGCTTAAGGCAGCTGAAGATGCTCAGGCAGGTGGCTCTAGCACCCAAGATATGGAAATAGACATATCTCAAGCAGGTGTTCCTAGCACCCAAAATGTGGATGCAGACACAGCACAAGAAGGTGTCTCTGGTGCCCAAAATGTGGGAATAGATTCAACTCAAGTAGCCCAGACCCCACCCGCAGAAGCAGAAATAAATATAATAGACCTCCCAATCGTCCCTTACACTCGATCAGAAGAGCATACCATGTCCCGATGGGATGAATTTGTATATGATAAGAAGAGAAAGGCAGTAGTTCTGAAATCGGAAGAGAGGATAAAGAGACTCTTCCAAGAAGATATTGTTACCTGGCGGGAGACCACAGTAATTCAAAATATGAATAAGGCTCCCATAGCTATGGCATCTGCCGTTGTAGAAGCAGCAAAAGCAACGCAGGAAAATGTGGCCGATATAGTTAGAGAAGTTGAGTCGATAAAGAGGAGAGCTCACATGTTACAACATATTGTGGCTAATGAGCAGGCTTACAGGTATCTCATAGTGAATAAGTATAACCGCCTGTCTGTTGAGCATAAGGAATTGCCGGACAAGTATAACCATTTAGAAGAAGAAAAGGAGCACCTGGTAGTCCAGATGATGGTTTTAGAAGCAGGAAAGAACGATGCGGAAGCTAGAGTGTCCCATCTAGAAGCAGATAAGTAGGCAATGGTTGAGCAATTAGAGTAGGCAGAGAGCAGAGCAATAGATATGTCTCCCTTCCATGAGCTATCCTGTAGCATCCTGAAAAAAATGCATGACACTCAAGATTTGATTACTGAGGAAGTGTGCAAGCTCAAAGCCATGATGGTTATATTAAAAGAAGTTAATGCAGAGGCCAATAGGCTTAAAGGTAAATATACTCGGGTTAAAGCAAACATCCTGAGGCAGATGGAATGGAGAGAAGGGAAGGTTGATTTCCCCAAGCATCTCCCATTCAAATCTGTAGATGGTTTTAATGAAGACATAGACCTTATGGAATTCTGCAGGAACTGTGGCCTTAAGCTAATGGCTAAAATCCAAGGAACAATGGATAAAAGTAACAGTCTTTATCAAAGAATCCATGAAGTGCATGACAAGTGCAAGTTGAGTTTCCCTTAGTCCCTTGATGAGTTCGCGAACAAAGAGCAATGCTTATCTGATTTGAAGGAAGAGCTGAGCATTCAAATGGAATATGTAAAGAAGATTTATGTCTTAGCCATTGATGATCTCCATCATTATATTGGGTTGTCATCAGTATACAATCATTGGCTTAAAGAAATCCACCAAGTAGCGGTTGCAGAAATTCAGGGTATTGGAGCAGAGCTTGGTAAAGATGTGACTTCCCAGAAAATCTTGCTCCCTTCCTTAGCAAATGTAGTGATCAGAGACACTGGTATCTGGTTCAGTTACATTGCAGAAGAGGAAAAGAAAGCAGCAGCAGTAACAGCCAGTCCAAGTGCTTCTCTCCCAGAAGCAGCAGCAGTAACAGCCAGCCCGAGTGCTTCTCTCCCAGCTGAAGTGCCTTCCCAAGAGTGAACACGCTGATCCTAAGGCGTTGATTCCTATTTTTTGTATTTTGCCCTTCTTATGTCTAAAGCGTAGAACCATTGGATAGCTGTCCTTTTCTTTTTAGGGAATTTTCTGTTTTAAGAAAAGGGTCACAATTTTTGTTTATTAAAAGGGAAAAAGTCTGTAGGAGACAAGTGTAAAGAGCCAGGTGGCAGCCCAAAGGGCATTTTGTAATAATATAAATAGAAGTTTAGGAAGCAGTGTAAAGGACTTTTGGCAGGGAAATAATTTTCTGAACTTGTACGAGCTATCTTGCACTTGTTTCAAGAAAATAAAATCTACCTAATAAGAGCCAAGAGAGGACGTCTTTTACATGGAAACGGATATTGGATGCATGTTGGATTATTCCTGTGACTTCTATACTCTACTGTGAGATCTTTCTTTACTATCTTGAATTATTTCTTTGTATTGAATGATCTTACTTCTCTTTGTGCAATTGAATTCTCTCTTTCATGAGTAATGGAATGTGTTATATCTGAATTAGAAGCTATCTTCTAATATCTCTTTCTTTTTTTGCTGTGGATCTATCTTTAAGATTTAATGGCTGTCTGTTGAAATTTTAGATAACTCTTCCAGCGCATTACTCATACTTACAATTTGCTCCTTGCAAGGATAGTTTAGATTTATTTCCGTTTTTAGACACAGATTTGTTTTCCAATTCTGCATTTAGATTAAGTTAGTCTAGGCACTTGCATATCATTCTAAACCATAAAATCAAAAAAGAACGGTGGATCGGGCCATAACCGGTATAATTGGAGCAAATATCCAAACCCACAGTTGTCGGAACCGCTAACCGAACGGATTCCCCATACCAAACGGTGGACAATCTAATTGGGATAGTCTGCCAGGGAGAATCCCTTTCTGCTTGATGTTGTGATCTTCGGGGCATCAACAGCTTTTGGCGCTAGAAGGAGGGCCTAAAAGTGCATGGCTGATAAAGGAAAATCTCCCACTGTCATAAATGTTACTGAAAACCCGCTTAAAGAAGGAATTTCAGACAGCCCAAATCTTGAAGTAGCAAATCAAGAAAACCTTGTTTCTGATCCTGAGCCTCAAGAAGCATTGTATGCTGTACCTTTTACAGAAATAGAAGATTTGAGGAGGCATACACGATCTTATGTTAGACAGCTAGGTGGTTTAAACGCAGTAAATTTTCTTCCTAGGAAAAGTTCTCCTAGAAAAGAGCGACAGTACACCCGTGATTCGATTCTTGTGCAAAATTTTGAAGAGCTTGTGAATTTAACTTTAGAAAAAATTGCAGACCCCCTGAACCAGGTCAATCTTGAAAACCTAGAAAATATTTCAGATCAAGAAAGTCTTGGAGAACTTATTACTCCAAAGAACACTCCACTGAACTCACCTTACAATTCCCCACCAGATTCTCCACATAGAGGCATGGCTATACCTGCTTGGAGAGCGAGGGGAGCGTTGAATCTAGCTGGGCCATTCCACAATCTTCCAAAAAATCCAGAGAAGGTCTTGCCTAAATTCGACCCAGGGAAAGCCATTTCAACCAAAGATCATCTCAAGAGTATTTATTTAGCTCTGAATCTTGTGAACGTGCAGCATGAAGATGTAGTCTGCAGGCTTTTTCCAGACACATTCGAGCCGAAAGTATCATCCTGGTATTTTAGCCTACAACCTAGCTCGATCTCAAGTTGGGATGAATTTGAAAACTGTTTCTTAAAGAAATATGGAAACCAAAAGACTGTAGCTACACTTATGAAATAACTCTTGTCCATGATAATGGAAAAGAAAAAAAAAAGGTTCAAGAATTTAACCAAAGGTTCACAACACTCTTAAATAATTTCAGTGAAGCAAATAAACCAGCAGAAGAGTCTCTGGTTGAATATTATACAACAGCTCTTGAAGGACCCATAGCAATGTTTGTTAAAAGATCTAAGAAAACCACCCTGATAGAGAATTTCGAAGAAGCTAGAAAGGTGGAAGAGGAGGCGGATAGCATTGCTAAACATGCCTTAGATTCTGAAACAAAACCAGCAGTCAGTAAAAAAACCTTGCTGCTCACTAGAGGTAAGGAAGAGTCATCAACAGACATGGAGTTTTCCTTAGATGTCTAGAAAAGGAAGATGCAAGTAAAGTTGTTAAAGAATTACACGATGGCCCCGTAGGTGGACACTATTCAGGGTAGACAACAACACACAAGATACTTAGAGCTGGATATTATTGGCCCACTCTGTTCCGAGATGCCCATACGTATGCACGAAACTGTGATGTATGCCAAAGTAGTGTCGGGAAATTACCTAAGGCAGCAAGACCCTTGCAGCCGGTTATTATCTCTGATCCTTTTGAGCAGTGGGGTATAGATGTTATCGGAGAAATAAATCCAAATTCTTCTTTGCAACATCGATACATCCTGACGGCTACCGACTACTTCACTAGATGGACGGAGGCTATCCCGTTGCGCAAGATCAATGAAGATACAGTCATCAGCTTCTTGAAGGAGAACATCATAACCAGGTTTGGGGTTCCAATTTCCCTTGTTTTTGATAATGCTCCCTATTTTTCGTCTTTCAAGATAAATGAATTTGTTTATGAATGGGGAATTAAGCTGCATTATTCAGCCAATTATTACCCTCAAGGGAACAGATTAGCTGAATCTTCAAACAAAAACCTTATTCGAATTCTCAAGAAAACTGTGATAGAAAACCAGCGAAGTTGGCATATAGCTCTCCCAAATGCCTTATGGGCAGATAGGGTGACTCCAAAGAACGCATTAGGGGTTTCCCCTTTCACTCTTGTCTATGGCAAGGAAGCCATCCTTCCCCCCAACATCTTTCTCCCATCCTTACAGTTGTCCTAAGACTCTCGAGGGTCTAGTAACCAAGTCTTACAATCCAGGATCAATACCCTGCTTCAACTTGAAGAAGCCTGACAGAAATCTAAAGACCAATTCCATCAACACCAAGACATAGTTAAAAGATGGTTCGATAAGAGGAAGTCCGGTAAAAGAAGTTTTGAAATTGGGGATTTAGTCCTGAAATGGGACCATAATCATGAAGGCAAATGAATGCACACGAAATTCCAACATTTGTGGGTAGGCCCGTACCAAATTTCGGCAAAGATAGGCCCATCCACTTATAAGTTGACAGACCTCGAAGGAGAAGAAGTAACCCTTCCTCTCAATGGCCTCGCCCTGAAACAATACTTTGCATAGTCTCACTGAGACTTTCTGTACATAAATAAAATTTTCTTTTATGTTGCTTTAGCCTTTTGTTTTCATTATTTTCAGCCATTTTGTTTCTTTTCTTGTCATTTCAACCTTTGCACCAAGTTTGCTTTCTGAAAGCCCCTGCGGTTGAGTTTCTCATCAAGATAGGTCTCTCAAAGAAATCTCACAACCCATGAGTCCAGAACTATGCTCGAATGAAAGTTTATCTATGTATTGTGCTCTTGCTAAACTTTTCAGAAGGAAGGAAGCCTACTCTGCTTGTCACACTAATCCTGTTTAAATAGCAGAGATCTATGACTATCTTTATTACTATCTTTGGGCTCCACCCACTCTCACACTTAATGGCATCTCAAGAAGGTTATTGAAGTTGGACCCATGGAAAGTAGCACATCCCGAGGGCATAGGGTGTTGAAATGACTCCATGCTGCAAATTTAACAGCCAAAATGGCTTATACTCAAGGGTCTGTTTTCCAGAGATTCTCGCCTCAATTGAAGCATGGATGAGACAAAAGCAAAAGCATGTAAAGTCAAGAAGGCTATCTAAAAAGACTCAGCTCAAAATAGGCTCCTCTCCGTCCATGAGGCTTGATCAAACCAATAAAATCTCTCACTCACACAAAAGGACATTATGGATTGAGGAACCTAAATCAAAGATCATGTCTAAAGAAAATATTTCTGGAAGGCTCAAACAGCAAAACTGTCAAAATTATAAGCATCCAAAAGGATGAAAGCGGCATGGGAATGAGGAACAAGAGCAATAATGTCCATGAGAAAGTGTTTCAAATCTTGTGGAGTCCAATAGCAGTAGCCATCTGAAAGATGAATCTTCTAAAATGAATCCCATATGTTGGCCCTTTTAGAGTTTTAAAGATGTCTTGTCAAAGCTCCCCTTTCCCCAATGGCTAGCAGATAAAGTGCCTTCTTCCTTCACTGAGATTCAAGTGCTCAGCTGAATATTGCATATAAGATGGATGTCTTCTAAATAATGTTTCGGGTCATGGAGAGGAATTTTTCAGAGATCTGTGTTCGCCAGCAACTCGCCAATTGTTGTTGCAGCAACATCCCCCCCAAAAATGTTTTTGTACATATTGGGGCCCCTCCTTTTATTTTTCTAGAAAGACTGCCTTAAGAGGTTAATTCTCCTTTTTTACTTAGTTTTGTTTTTCAACTGAAGTTTCTACTTTGAAAATTTCAAGTTTTCTTCTAAAGGTTAAATTCATGAAATTCTCTCGAAGCTGCGGAAGCATTCAAGTTTGTCTCCCGAAACCGCAGAAAGTTTTCCTCTCGCAATTGCGGAAGCCATTAAGTTTTCCTCCCGAAATCGCAGAACCATTCAGGTTTCCCTTCCGAAATTGCAAAGAGTCATTCGCATTTCTCTCCCGAAGCCGCCGAAAGACTTAGTGTCTTTAAAAAAATCTTAAGTTTTTCCTCTCGAAATTGCGGGAGCCATTCAGAAATCTCTCCCAAAACGGCAGAACCATTCAGAAATCTCTCCCGAAACGGAGGAAGCGTTCATGTTTCCCTTCCAAAAAACCCCCCGGAAAGACTTAGAGTTTTTATTCAAGCTGCGGAACCATTTGAGAAGCCTCCTGAAATGGCGAAACTATTCAGGTTTCCCTTCCGAAACTGTGGGAGTCATTCGCATTTTTATCCCGAAACTCCGTGGAAAGACTTAGTGTTTTTATCGAAACTGCGGAAGCGTTTAGGTTTTCCTTCCGAAACCTCGCGGAGCGCTTTTGAAAACAACTTAAGCATCTCTCTCAACCTTGCGGGAGCCATTCACCAATCTTTTCCGAAATGACGGAACCTTTCAGGTTTCCCTTCCGAAATTGCGGAAGCGTTCGATTTCTTTTCCCGGGAGCCATTCAGGAAAGCCTTCCGAAACGGCGGGAACCTTCACGAAATTGTTCCGCAATTGCCGTATCTCCATCGAAATTGCGGAAAGAAATTCAAAGCTCTCCCGAAACTACGGGACGACTCGGCGAAACCGCCTGCGATAAGTTTCCAAAAGGTTGTATTTCGGAAGGATACGCCAATCTCTTCCCAAACGTCGAGGCAGTTCGCCATAACATTCCGCAAATTGCGGATGAAACTCGTAAGTCCGCCCCGCAAGTGACAGTCGCGCACGAATGCCGAGACGGCTTGAATGACCGCTCCATACAAGAAATTAAAACCCCGTTTTAATGGCACCACCAACCGACTTAATGCCGCACGTGTCTAACCTTTTAAAAAAGGACGGTGGGGTTTGGTTGATCACATTGTTAGTTTTCGTTCAAACAAACGCTGTTGGGAAGACCGCGCCAGGACCACTCCAGCTAAGCGCATCCACAACCGCGTCCACCTCACTCAGCCACTATCTCGTAGCTAGGTAGGTTTTTTAACCACTCTTTTTGTCTCATCTCCACGTCAAGTTATTTTTGGGGTTTTCCCGTCCATAAAATGGCCAAGAGACATTGGGTGCATATGTCGTTATTTTTTGTTTTAAGGCTGTCGTGGCCCCGTAGGTTCCTCGTTCCTACCAACTAAAAGCCATAGCTGTGACCACCCGAGTTTTTCACCAGCCGCATTCCAGGCATTGTCACCCTCATTCAAACTTCGTACCGGCCACACAGCGTCTCGTAAATGTTATTAATAACAGTAGTGGTCGGCTGAACCCCTCACCTTTTGATGAATGTGGAAAGCAGTCTCTTGTTTCATCATAAGATTGTTTCACTCCAGGCTCACCCGCTATTGACCATTAGAAGTGCAACGATGAAGGATACCCTCAATTCAAGGGCTAGGCGGGAAGCAGGTTGTTTCCACATCACATGCTTACCTTTTCGGAAGCATTCCAAAAGCTCCTGACTAAACTTTGTCACCCTAAGATAATCAAGTCTTAGAACCATATTTCTTTTTTGGAATGATTTATTTTGCTTCCCCAGCATGCAGCTTCATAATTTGTTTATATTTCTCATTAACATGTTGAATTGGTCCTTCTCTTTGTTATACTCTCATAACATGTTGCAATTTTTTATAATGATTTGCATTTGGTTGCTAGCAAGGATAGGCCAGGATGCCAAAAGGTGGTAGAAAGAAAGCTAAAGTGATGGAACCAGAGCCAGTGCCACTAAGGACGGAAACTATGTTCCAAGATACTAAATGTACCACCGACATTCCTCCTGAGGTCTATTGGGGAGATGTTTACAGGATGATCAGGGACCAGGCTATCCCGGGTGCATTATTGGAAGAAGAACAGATCTACCTCAACATCAGAACTTCAGGCATAGCTAGGGCTTCTACCCGCCCTGAATTGTTTCCATGTTCTGAAGTGATTGGGTGGATACTTGGACATGCTAATTCAGAGACAAGAGTATTACATGACAGCAGGGGAGAAGCTTTCACTTCATTCCATCCAGCATATATTGCTGCAGCTTACAAATTCTCACATCCCCAGCAAGCTCTAAGTGATGAATGGTTGGGCCAGATGAACAATATTGATATGGCCAAAAAATTGTTGGTCGCAGGAAAGCACTTAAGAAAGAGAGGTAATGATGAATACGATGTTCAGAACCTAAGACCTCCTTTTAGGTTAATTGCCCTGATGCTATGCAGAATTTTCAGCATGCCCGATGGCACTGTATACAGGATACAGTGGGCTCCCATCATCCACTTCGTAGCATTCAAAGGGACTGTGTTTGACAGGGCTACTATCCTTTCGGACAGTTTGGCATCCACAGTGGCTGCTGCAAGAGAAGGTCTGGCCTTAAAAAAGTCAGAATTTTACATGTCTTCCTATCTCATTGACTGTATTTTGGCCAAGCTATCTTTCCCCAGCTTAGGTTGCTCATGGGATAAAGCCAACACCCCGGTCTACACTGCTTACAAGATAATGTGGGCTCAAAATTACAGAGCAAGCTATAAACTCATCTGCGAGGAGTTCTTCATGCCTCTATATGAGCAGATATTCAAGGAAGAGCCCAACTGTCTGTCAGAAAATGCCATGGAGATCATGGAAAACTATGGAGATTTTTATTTCTCAGAGCAGGGCACCTACATCAGGATGTTTGGAGGGACCAAAGCACCATATATTTTGCCAAAGTATGCTACTTACTATGTAGTCCTTAAGGAAGCAGCGAGACAAAGTTTCCTTGATGGAATCGGAGCGATGCTTAACAAGCAGTATAGGGCTTCTTTCCCTCCTTTACCCTTCTGCATAGGAGCCTACAAATTCGCAGGGGTTGCATCAGCTGAGGAGTTTGTTCAAGAACTGAAAGCTTTCCACTTCGGTGAAATAATTTTCCATAGAAATGATAGGCGGGGGAAAGTTTCCTAGCATTGCAAAGAAATTTATGCTCATTTTGAATATGCTCATTATTATGATGCCGAGGAAGAGGCATTCAGAGGCATCAACAACATGACTGAGTTGCATATTTTCCATCAAGGCAGTGGAGCAAGCTCTAGCTCTACCACGGCCCGAAAATCCAGCCTGCAGAAAGAGAAAGAAGCAGCTGATGCCCGATCCCAAGAAGAGAAAAGGTTGAAAGAGGAAGCAAGGTTGTAGCAAGAAGCTGAAGTTGCAAAGTTGCAGCAAGAAGCAGAAAATGAAAGACTGCAGAAAGAAGCTGAAGATGTGAGATTGCAGAAAGAAGCTGAGGAATCCCAACAAAAGAAAGAAGCAGAAGATGCAAGGTTGCAGAGAGAAGCAGAAGATGCAAACCAATTGGAAGAGAATGAAAATCAGCAGCAAGCTGAAGAAGAAGAAAGAAGGAAACAAGCTGAAGAGGAACAAAAGACTGAAAAGGAACAAAAGGTGGAGGAAGAGCTTAAGGCAGCTGAAGATGCTCAAGAAGGTGGCTCCGGCACCCAAGATATGGAAATAGACATATCTCAAGCAGATGTTCCCAACACCCAAAATGTGGAGGCAGACACAACACAAGCAGGTGTCTCCGGTGCCCAAAATGTGGGAACAGATTTAGCTCAAGTAGCTCAGACCCCACCCGCAGAAGCAAAAATAAATATAATAGACCTCCCAATCGTCCCTTACACTCCATCAGAAGAGCATACCGTGTCCCGATGGGATGAATTTGTATATGATAAGAAGAGAAAGGCAGTAGTTCTGAAATCGGAAGAGAGGATAAAGAGACTCTTCCAAGAAGATATTGTTACCCGACGGAAGACCACAGTAATGCAAAATATGAATAAGGCTCCCATAGCTATGGCATCTGTCGCTATAGAAGCAGCAAAAGCAACGTAGGACAATGTGGCCGATATAGGTAGAGAAGTTGAGTCGATAAAGAGGAACGCTCGCTTGTTACAACATAATGTGGCTAATGAGCAGGCTTACAGGGATCTCATAGTGAATAAGTATAACCGCCTGTCTGTTGAGCATAAGCAATTGTCAGACAAGTATAACCATTTAGAAGAAGAAAAGGAGCACCTAGCAGTCTAGATGATGGTTTTAGAAGCAGAAAAGAATGATGCGGAAGCTAGAGTGTCCCATCTAGAAGCAGATAAGCAGGCATTGGTTGAGCAATTAGAGCAGGCAGAGAGCAGAGCAATAGATATGTCTCCCTTCCATGAGTTGTCCTGTAGCATCCTGAAACAAATGCATGACACTCAAGAGCTGATTACTGAGGAAGTGTGCAAGCTCAAAGCAATGATGGTTAGATTAAAAGAAGTTAATGCAGAGGCCAATAGGATTAAAGGTAAATACACTCGGGTTAAAGCAAACATCCTGAGGCAGATGGAATGGAGAGAAGGGAAGGTTGATTTCCCCAAGCATCTCCCATTCAAATCTGTAGATGGTTTTAATGAAGACATAGCCCGTATGGAATTCTGCAAGAACTGTGGCCTTAAGCTAATGGCTAAAATCCAAGGAACAATGGATAAAAGTAACAGTCTTTATCAAAGAATCCATGAACTGCATGACAAGTGCAAGTTGAGTTTCCCTTAGTCCCTTGATGAGTTCCCGAGCAAAGAGCAACGCTTATCTGATTTGAAGGAAGAGCTGAGCATTCAAATGGAATATGTAAAGAAGATTTATGTCTTAGCCATTGATGATCTCCATCATTATATTGGGCTGTCATCAGTATACAATCATTGGCTTTAAAGAAATCCACCAAGCAGCCTTTGCAGAAATTCAGGGTATTGGAGCAAAGCTTGGTAAAGATGTGACTTCCAAGAAAATATTGCTCCCTTCCTTAGCAAATGTAGTGATCAAAGACACTGGTATCTGGTTCAGTTACATTGCAGAAGAGGAAAATAAAGCAGCAGCAGTAACAGCCAGTCCAAGTGCTTCTCTCCTAGAAGCAGCAGCAGTAAAAGCCAGCCCGAGTGCTTCTCTCCCAGCTGAAGCGCCTTCCCAAGAGTGAACACGCTAATCCTAAGGTGTTGATTCCTATTTTTTGTATTTTGGCCTTCCTATGTCTAAAGCGTAGAACCATTGGACAGCTGTCCTTTTCTTTTTAGGGAATTTTCTGTTTTAAGAAAAGGGTCACAATTTTTGTTTATTAAAAGGGAAAAAGTCTATAGGAGACAAGTGTAAAGAGCCAGGTGGCAGCCCAAAGGGCATTTTGTAATAATATAAATAGAAGTTTAGGAAGCAGTGTAAAGTACTTTTGGCAGGGAAATAATTTTCTGAACTTGTACGAGCTATCTTGCACTTGTTTCAAGAAAATAAAATCTACCTAATAAGAGCCTGGAGAGGACGTCTTTTGCATGGAAATGGATATTGGATGCATGTTGGATTATTCCTATGACTTCTATACTCTACTGTGAGATCTTTCTTTACTATCTTGAATTATTTCTTTGTATTGAATGATCTTACTTCTCTCTGTGCAAATGAATTCTCTCTTTCATGAGTAATGGAATGTGTTATATCTGAATTAGAAGCTATCTTCTAATATCTCTTGCTTTTTTTGATGTGGATCTATCTTTAAGATTTAATGGCTGTCTGTTGAAATTTTAGATAACTCTTCCAGCGCATTACTCATACTTACAATTTGCTCCTAGCAGGGATAGTTTAGATTTATTTCAGTTTTTAGACACAAATTTTTTTTCCATTTCTGCATTTAGATTAAGTTAGTCTAGGCACTTGCATATCATTCTAAACCATAAAATCAAAAAAGAACGGTGGATCGGGCCATAACCGGTATAATTGGAGCAAATCTCCAAACCCACGGTTGCCAAAACCGCTAACTGGACGGATTCCCCATACCAAACGGTGGACAATCTAATTGGGATAGTCTACCGGGGAGAATCCCTTTCTGCTTGATGCTGCGATCTTCGGGGCATCAACAAGTTGGAATTACAACTTCTGTCCCCCTCTATCATGGAGTCAATGATTCTCTATTTCTTTTTTGCTTGGGATGTAGACTTGTAGTCATTTATAATATATCTAGAGCGAGACACCATGTAGGCATGCAATATGAGATAAATCAATGACCTTTCCCTGCAACTTTTCTTGGTCAATTTCCAACAAAAGTGTAAAAAATGGTAAAACAATTGCATATGTTAATATTGATTCATGCATACCAAATTCCTTAATATGGTAGTTTAATTTCTTTACAACATTGACCTTCTAAGTTACAAAGTATTCAAACTTCAAATCCCCGAACGGAGGAAAAACATCTCCATTGGAGGTATAAGTAAAATACAATAAAATACAAATGAATATCTTCCGAAGTTACATTCACAACAACAAAGTTGATAGGAGCAAACATGAGTAGATAAAAGGGAAGTAGAGGAGGAGATAAAGAAAAAAGTTGGTGAAGAAATAAGAACGAAACTAAAATCTATCACTAAAGCTCAAGCTATAATAGAGGCAAAGGAAAAGGTGTGTAGAGGAAAAGAATAAATTAAAACAACAAGACATGATAGAAGCTAACAAAAGGATAAAAATGAAAGAGAATCGGTTTAGAAGTTTAGGCAAAGAAAACAAGTATATAAACTAAGCTAGAAGCTGAAAATAAAAGGATAGGAGATGAAGCCAAAGCCATGTTGATGCTAAAAGAAGAAACAAAAGAGAAAATCATTTGAGAAAGAAGAAGCAAATAATTTATTAGTTGAGGAAGAGAAGAAAAATCAATATAAGACATATTTAGAATATGAGAAGATAAAAGTACCTAAGAAAGAGCAAAGGAATAAGGGTGAAGAAGATAAATGGGATATCAATCCAGAAAGGACATAACCATTGGAACAAGTGCATACTTATACAAGATTTTCTATATTATCAACTATTCTAATTACAAGAGGAGATACACCAACCCCCCATTCCCACTACTGAGGTCTCAAACCTAGCCTTGTTCTCTTTCAACAAGAAAAGAAAGTTGACAGTAAGGAAAATGCATAAAAGGACAAATCTTAATTTTGACCAAGATCTGGTGCTTACTACAAAAGCTACTATGATGGACACTAAAGAAGTAGATCCTATGGCTTTATCATTGTATCTATTGGATTTTATTGAGGCCAATGTATTAAGTGTTAGTAGTATGGTTGAAAAGTTTAAATGATACAAAGAACTAGTAGAGCTTTTAAAGAATCAGGTCGAGTATTATAAAGAAAATCAATATGGTATCTCAGAGTTGATTAAGTATGCACTAGAAATTTACGATGAGTTAAAAACTTAAATCCATTACAAATATATTTTTAGTATTTACAAGTGAGCCCAACATCTCCAATGGAAGTTTTAGGATATGCACACCCTTCATAACTAGGAATTGGAATGGAAAATATAATACAAGAAAATGCAAATTCATTTTGAGTATGTGAAGAAGTGGCAATTTAATCTTGTTTCTCTCTCTCTTGAAATCCATTATCTCAATTAAAGAGAAATACTAGACTTTGAAACTAGTCTCAGACATTCGAAAGATGCTTTCCAAAAAGCATGGAGAAATAGTTCAATAGAACTTGGGGATTATGAGAAGCTGGGGAAAGCAACTAAGAGACTTGCAAATACATTTAATCCTCCCATATTTGGTCCAAGTTATAGTTACCATCCTTAGGAGGAGGTGATGGAAGATTTGGAAGACAGTATCCAACAAAAAAACATGCCATCAAATCATGAAATAGTAGATAGAGACCCCAATAAAATAAACAATTTTAATAAATCAAAAGTTCAGTGATCAAGTGTTGGTTGAAGTTTCTCCAAAATAAGATCTGCAGTCTGAGAATCTAAATAAGACTTTCATACCTGGAAATTTGAAGGAGACCTTTGTGAAAAACTCAGTATTGAAGAAGACCATGTAGAAAACCTAGTGCGCAAAACTAAAGAAGCTCTCATGGAGATCATTGATTGTTGATCTTGTTGAAGAACTTATTGCATAACTGAGTGTAGAAATTATTGCAGACCTTATTGAAGGATTGATTGAGAGCTCAAGGCAGAGTTGGGAACAGAGAATCAAGAGAAGAATTGAAGGTTGAGACTGTACAGAGATTCATTTAAATGGGTTGCATATGTGAAGCTTTCTAACTTAGTTCAAATTTTGATGTTTGAGAAACCCATTTTGAATACTAGGTTTGGTGATTTATTGAATGTGACTTCTCATTTCAAAAAAGAAACATTGCTAGAAGAATGAAGATATGGACCTATCTATATGTCGTTTTTTTAGGTGGTCTCCATGTGGTTGTTAAGGTCACGGTTCATGAAAGAAATCTCAATGACTAGGAGGCAGCAACAAAGTTAGAATTTTTGGGTAAGATAACTTTACAAATAATTTAATGAAAATGAGGGAAACACTCTTCCTTCTTTAGCCAAAAAAAAAGAATCAAACTTGAGGACTTAAATGAATATGGTGTTTCTCTTCTTGCTTTGTTGGAATCTTTAGGCTAAAAAACCTTTTGTGTAAACATTTAGTACATGTAGGACCCCTCCTTTAGGGTCCCCTTGAACTGAACCTGAAACTTTAACAACTTCATACAAACAAATTAGCCATCACAGTTATTGGAAAAATAAAATAAAAAGCGTGAATGACTTAACAAAAATAAGCAAAACTTTAACCTGTCAACCCGATCCGGCTGGTCCATTGTCGCCTTCGTCTTCCGTAGGATCCCTCCAACAAAGCTCGTTTAACCATTGGCGAAGCAACCGTTAGCTTCGCCACCCAACCATAGGCTCATGCTTTCAGTCGCATGGCCTCCCCCGAGCTTTGGGTCGTAGAGCTCACACACAAAAAAAATGATTCATGAAACCCAGTTTGGGATTCCCCCCCACCAAGATTTCCAGCCAAACCCTTAATAGTAGCAAGTCATGAGGTAACTCAATATTACGATAGTCATCCAGGGTCTGGGTCCTTTACCCATCCCCAAAGTCTCCCTTTTAAAGGAAAATCCCCTGCGACACATGTCGCTTCATGCATAAATAATTATTTAATTAATTCTTTAATGAAAAACAACTCACCCATCCAAGTGTCAGTTTCTCTAGGAGATGCACCAACATCCCTAAGTTTGCTCATGTTTGTCCCCTAGATATTTCACTTAACTCCTAGATTTGTGGTGTAGGTGGAGTTGACTAGGTGTCCATGCCTAGGATTCCATTTTGCTCCTAAATAAATATTTATAATATTTTTAAGTAATCAAGAATATCCTTTCATGTGCAATGCCTAAATAACACTTAATATTATTTAAATGCCAAAGTATTAATTTTTGTGCAAATGCCTAAAGTACTCAAATGCATTTC
Organism: Larix kaempferi; assembly: GCA_027924585.1. Taxonomy (NCBI): domain Eukaryota; kingdom Viridiplantae; phylum Streptophyta; class Pinopsida; order Pinales; family Pinaceae; genus Larix; species Larix kaempferi. The sequence goes on along the minus strand of BSBM01001357.1, from coordinate 7,697,568 downwards.
TAAGTAAAGTTCTAGGTGCAAAATTATACGTTTCAATGCAGTTAAGTTTAGCAATCAACTTTTACTAGGGACCCGGTGTCGCGCCGTTGGGCCTCCTTGTTCCTTAATTTAATTTCTCTGACATGGCACCACTCCGTCGAGTCCAGTCATCCATAGTTTCCATTCCTCATCAAGGCACCACATCGCTGGGTCCTTGCATTCACTCTTTCCGTTCTTGGCAGGGTACCGCACCGTCGGGCCCTTCTGCCGTCATCCTTCCGTTTTGACTTGCGGGAACTTCATGTAGGGATTTCAGGAGCCGTTACCTTCCATCCTCCGTCTACACGCTATTAGGGACTAATGGCGTTGAGGAGTGAGTCTGTTCTCACTGCGCGCCCCCCAACTCGTACGTGACCAGCTCCGTCGTGGCCCACCTCGTACGCCCTCACGCTTTCCTCTTGAGCAAGCGGATCAGTGCTTACTGCTCAAGCGTGGTATTCCGTCGGAAGTCGACATCGTCGTCGCTCTCCCTGTGTGTGATTTACTCGTACTCTACGAACCTTCATATTCCTTTGTGTGTCTGTTGGTGAACCGTTTCACCTGTCGCTACACACATTTCTCACAAACGTAAATTAGTAGCACTGTCCTCAATATTCACAATTTGGTTTATAAATCTGTTGCTTCATTAAGCATCTATAATTTACTTAATCATTACTCATTCGTCTAATCACATAATCAATTGCACAGCTAGTCGTTAAGCATCATTCATATGTACAGTTTTCATATCAAAGTTAATCGTTAAACAACATGAAATTGTCCATTCACAATAACTACCCAAATGCACATATATCAATCAATCGTAATCATAAATATACTCAAAATAAAATCATAGGGTTATTTTATTAATGTTTCAAACAGTCAGGTGACTCAGCAGGTGCCCTCAATGTCTATAGTAGTCTAGGGGCACTACAGTACATGAACCCCTAAATTGCCAAGATTTTTTGAAAATTATGCTTCTCTCATGCTATGTGGTAGAATAATGACAAAGCTAACTAGGAAGCGAAATCATGTAGAATAATGAACTTGTTGAAGGTGAACTTATATTAGTTGAATCAAAGGGAGTGTATGATCCCCACATATGTCTATGCCATCTTGGTTGGGATATACACTTAGTGATGCATATGTTTAGCTCTTCCATGAAATGTCCAACGGAAACATATCCACTGATGTTGTCACCTACAGTGCACTTATTAATGGCTTATGTAAGGAAGGCAAGTTGGATGAGGCGAGGAAGCTTTTCCATGAAATGTCCAACAGAGACATATGCCCTAATGTTGTCACATACAAAGCGTGTATTGATGGTTTATGTAAGGTAAGTTGGACAAGGAAAGAAAGCTCTTCTATGAAATGTCCAATAGAAACATACGCCCTGATGTTGTCACCTACAATGTGCTTATTGATTTAATATTCTGTATGAAATCAGTAATATTCAAGCACCTAAAGCTAATTTCCAGACTTCCTCTACAACCCAGAAAACCATAGCTGTGTGTGTATCGGGGTGAGCTCTATAATAAGGTTGCTTGATACCATTATCTCCCTTCCAAGTGCTGCTTATTATATTTCAGACTACAGCTAGAGGAAATGAAGAAAGGCCATGGTAGAGTTGAACTTTACTATCTCTATAGTCAATGCGACTACTTGCTTAAGTTGTCTCTACCTTGTGTGTGGGTTGTTTGTTGGATTGTCTCGTGGATGAAACCTTATGAGCCCTACCCCTCTTATCTATGGATGCTTAGTTAATGAATCGTATGGTTCGTTACACCCTCCTTGAGTCCTCAAATAGATTGATGTTTACTTTCAATGTTGTTGTCCTTGCATTTTCATCTCTTTATGTACATCGTTTAGGTCCAACCACAGATTTGGTCATAACTGCAGGTATCCACAAGAGCTAAATTTGACTAAGTTTAGAGTTGATTATTTAAATGAGTTTAGAGTTGATTATTTAAATGAGTTTGGAGCTGATTATTTGACTGAGGTTGACTCAGTCAAAGAGCAGATTGGACAGAATTTTGAGAACTAAATTTGACTGTGTCTAAGAGATGAATATGACTTAGTTTAGAGTTGATTATTTGACTAAGTTTGACTATGTTCGAAGAGAAGATTTGACTCAGTCTTTACAACATAATTTGGACTTGGTTTGACTGAGTTAAGAGCATATTGGTTTGATTGAAGTTGAAAAAGTTCAAAGATCCGAACAAAATACTCTTTCTCCATCTTCACCTCTCAATAACATCTATAACATTGATAAGTTACGTTTGCCAAAATTGGTTTTAGTGCTGAAGTTATACCCATAAATTCAAAAGGTCCATTGTTGCATGCTGATATGTGCCCAGAATTCATGTTTTGGGGCTATTATTGTGCCTAGAATGCTCTTTTGGCCTCCTTTCATGGAAAAAGTGCCTGAAACTACTCATTCTATTCTCTGAATTACTCATATTATTCCCATAACTACTTCACAATGATTTTTGGTAGGCTCGGGATTCCATGGCTTCATTCTCTCCGTAATCTAAACATTATTCCTCGGTGTCCATGTCTATATTATAACCAAAATTTTAGGATAGACTAAACAATCTCTAGAAACACCTTGTTGATTCAATATGCTTTCGTTTATCTTTAGCCAAACTTTTGGAATGAAACTTAGGGGGCATCAAACTTTAAAACATGTTCACCAAACTAATGTTGGTTCACTTTAGATGATCTGTTTAACTGGAAATAGTAAACTAAATGGGATATGGAAAGGAATGATAAATTTGGCCAAAGGAAAGGAATATATGATAGCAAAAGCCTTCAATAATCACCATTACTTTAACAAACTAACCATGCTGAGTTCAATTTGTATAATTTTGTTTTTGCTTTTGCTAATGTAGTATTGTTATCTGGCAGGAAAATTTGCAACAATGGCTAACAGACGAGAAAGGACGTGATGAATTTGTTATTCATGCTAATAATGACACTGAATTTTATTGGAATGATCCTAGACAACTCAAACCAAAACTAGTCTACCGACACGGAGTAAGTTCATCATGGCACATTGATGCATGATATGTTCTATGCAATACACTTCTTTATGAGTGTGTGATTACTAATGATACCACTAGTATTTTTCCTAACTGCTAAAGGTGTTGAAGTCAAAGATCTTTTCTTTTGCAGTACTAAACTGAAAGCTTTGTCCAGTGGTCACCCCTTGGAACATATCAGGCAACACTAACACACAAGCATGGAACAACTATTTGGGGGGGTGGTACAACCTTTAACCGTCTGATGCGATTCGCACATCCACAGGTTTGTGTTTTTCCAAAAGCTACTTGTGGGTACTGAACATAGTATTTGTGAATTACTCCTCTGCTATTACATATTTAAGACCTATATTAAAAGAACTGTAGTAAGTACAAAATTAGAAAATTAATTGACTTCTGTATTTTATACAGGTAAAATTGATAGATTTCTCTCTTGGTGAAAAATTCTTGGTTGCTTACAACAGCCATGAACCAAGTAATCCTCTAGACACACATGTACTTGTTGAGCTATTGCATTATTTAAAATATGTTCTATTTTTATTAATTAACAATTAAGTATGGGGAGCATATTCCAAAACACTAACAGGCTTTGGCAAAAGATCGTGCCATTGACTAACAAATTTCAGAGGTTGAAAAACTCAATGAGGTTGGAAAGTAAGAGTTCTACTTATACATGTCAAAAGCTATAAAACAAAATTTTGTAATGGATTTTTTGGCTTTTTGGCTTATTGAGTTTTATATAGTGGCCCACTAAGTTTTTTTGGGTTCACAAGTCAAAACCACCAGGCTGTGAATGACTCTGTGAGTACTTGTAAATCAGAGTTTGACTCTTGATTATTCCTGAGTCAAAAATGCTTCTGTGAATTAGACTTGCTGGAAGCATGTGTGACTAGCTAGTGCATCAACTTGCCTGTATTAGGTCCTGAGATGGAATTGACTTGTGAGTTTGATTTAAATCCTTGAGTTCTATAACATTGTCTTAAACAGTAATCCTATAAGTTTCATAGAGATTGATGCCAGAAAAACGATAGACACCAACCTACAGAGATATTTCTCTCTATAAAACATTGAAAGCCATGTAGGGGAGAGGCAAGGTCTTGACTCTCCAAATCATGTGTAGACAGGCATACGGCCAACATACTATCTATTATGCTAATGTATTTATAAGGAAGTTGCCTATCAATTACATCGACACCCAAATGTCTTCCTTTTTCACTAAATGACATCTCAATATTTAATAACACAGCTTCCTATCATTGTTTATTGCTAACCCACTCCATCATGTTATAGATTGTAGTTGCCTCATGTAATTTGAAATTGCAGATATGTTTCAATATATCATAATCAGTGGAAGAACTTGGTACCTTGGTGGACCTACCCATACACTACAAAGGGTCATCAATTTATTCAAACTTCAACTTTACTGTTGATCAAATGCCTAAAGGCTAAAGTAAGTAAGAAGCATAACAAAAATTAGAAGTAGAATTACCTAGTAACTAAGCAGTCTGTGTAAACCCAATCAAATGTTTACTGTACTCCAATATATTTATCTGCTATTCACATTCTTATACTCAGTTTTCAGTCCCTAGTAGCCCCTACAATCCCATGCTTACAAAAACAAGGTTTGAATGAAAATTAGCACAGCTTAGAAAAGCATTATTACATCATACCTAAAGCTGGCATTAAGGCTCAGACATCATGCCATCTACACAATACTTGGATTTTAAAAGGATTTAACATTTTAAATCTTTTTACAAGGCATGTCAACACTACCCTTGAAAATTGTAGTCACAACTTAAAAGTATCAACCACAGTTGCTATTTTGTCAAATTCCTTCCAATCAAAGCCATGGGCCGAGATGACACAAATGAACCTCCAACTTGAGTTTAAGAAAAACAAATCTAACATGGCATGTTTGATTCAGTACACTTTATTTAGAGAAGAGTGTGAGTGTGAGAGATAATTTTTTTTGAAATTGCCATACATATTGACAATGCTTTGTCATTATAAGTTTAGTCTATGACAAAATGGTGTGAGGAGATAGAAAGATGGAATAAAGAGGGATTACAGAAATCACCAACAAAGAACAATATGGAAGATATCAAGAACAAAGCATTCAAGTACCTAAGGGAAGAAGAAGAATAAGTTCCATTGGAACAAGAGGAAGCAAAAGGAATTAACAATTTTTAATGAAACCTAATATGGGTGAAATGTCATAGACGTTATGCATAATCCTTTATGGTACAATTTATCTTTACTTTATGCAAACCAAAGTAGTTATTATGGGTGAGTTCTCTTTGTTTTTTGTTGCAGCATGGTAGCTTTTAGCACTTATATTACATTCTTGACTAACTTGGAATTCCCCAATTCTGAAAGGGTTCTAGCTCAATGGAAGAGCGCCTACCTTACAAGCAGGAGGTTGGTGGTTCAATTCCTCCATGCCCTATTGATATTGCAATATTGGTATTTTTAATAAAATATATTTTGTTATGATTTATTATGGCTATAGAGGGGGTTTCAAACCGTCTTTGTATGTTTCTACAAGGGGGGTTATAAACCGCCTTCATATGTCACTACGAGGGGGGTTCTAAGCCACCTTCATATGTCACTACGAGGGGGGTTTTAAACCACCCCTATAGGCATCTACAAGGGGGGTTACAAACCGCCTCTATAGGCGTTTGTGAGGGGGGTTCCAAACCGCCCCTATAGGACTCTACGAGGGGGGTTTCAAACTGCCTCTATAGGCCTCCATGAGGGGGGTTCAAAACCACCCCTATAAGCCTCTACGAGGGGGGTTCTAAACTGCCCCTATAGGCCTCTACAAGGGGGGTTCCAAACTGCCCCTATAGGACTATACGAGGGGGGTTCACAACCGCCCCTATAGGCCTCTACGAGGGAGGTTTGAAACCGTCCCTATAGTCCTCTATGAGGGGGGTTCCAAACCGCCCCTATAGGTTTGCATGAGGGGGCTTATGAGGGGGGTTCACAACCGCCCTCATAGGTCTCTATGAAGGGGGTTCAAAACCACCCCCGTAGGTCTCTATGAAGGGGTCTACGAGGGGGTTTTAAAACCGCCTTCGTATACCTCTATGAGGGGGGTCACAAAGCGCCCCCAAAAGTCACTTTTGGGGGTAGTTCCAATCTTGTCAAAAACCGCCCTTAAAGGGAAAAACTTTTAACATCAGTGCCTTTAGGGGCAGTTTTGCCAAAACCGCCCCCAAAGCCAAAACCCCCCCCCGTAGGTCACTTTTGGGGGTGGAAGACAATCCCCCCTAAAGGCCAAAAATGTAGTAGTGTATGTACTACATAGTAGCGTACATCTCCCAGTATATGCAGGTTTATGTACTGCACAGTAGCGTACATCTCCCAGTATATGCAGGTTTATGCACTGCATAGTAGGGTATTTTCCTATTAGTCTCTATTTTCTTCTGGGGTTTGATTTCCACTTGTTTGGTTTGATTTCCAACCTCTTGCTTTGTCTTCTTAACTGATCCTTGAGGTCTTTGTGCCTTTGTTGAGTCTTGTTTGCCTCTCCTATGTCCCTTAGGTCATCTTTTGCTTGCTTGAGTACTTTTTGAGGTGTCTTGCTTGTTTGTGACTCTTTTTGAAGACCGTGCTTTGTTCCCTGTTGAACATAGCTACATGTTCGTACCCTAGTTTCTTGTTGCAGGTATACAAACCTTTGTTTACGACATTTCTTGTTTGTTGCAACACTAGTACACTTCAACGGTGTCTTGTCCTTTGATTTAGGGTTTGACCCCAAGTTGGAGTCCTTAGGGTGTTTTCAAAAGTTTTTTGAGTCCAGACACTTCCTGATTGCTTTGTCAATTTCAGTTCAAGTAAGTTGAAGTATTTCAGTTTGCTTCCATTCGAGTCTTTGTGATTGTAAGGTCATCTTTTGTTCACTTGCCTACATTTTTCTTGGCTTAGCTTTCTTAAGGTTTTTGGTGCTTTGGAGCAACCTTGGAGGTTTGCCTTTCCGTCACAAGCGTCTTTTATCCCTGTTTTCTTTTCACTTTGTTTCCAAGCCCAATGTCTTCTCCTTTGAAAAAATTTGTAGGATGAGTCTTTATCAAGTCATCGATTTCATTGTTGTGAGCCTTAGAGTTGCTTTTCCTTACTCACATTTCTCTTTTAGGTTTTACTTGCTTCCATTTTCGAGTTCTTTTTCTTTTACATATATCAGAAAAGGAAAAAAAATGAGTTTGGTAGTTTAAATTAGTGAGACTTATAATCATTTCAAAGTAGCGTAGTTTACTTTGTTTTGAATTTGAAAAGAAAATCAAAAAATAAAAACCTGTTTTAGGTTTGCTTAGTTTTCATTTTGGAAAGAGCATAAACAGAAAAAGAAAAAGAGTCTTTTGTTGTGTTGAAAGTTGTCTCATTTATGCAATTTACTTTCTGTTAGAACCATGCCACACAATGCACTACAACCTTTGAGTAAAGAACAACCCTTAAAAAGAATAATTAATAAAATTTATTAGCAACTTTTCTTTCTAGGGATGTCACTACACCAACTAGCTTAGGCTAGGGTTTTGGATTAGAACACACTTTAACTATCCGAAACCATTTTCATTACTCAATAATCATAGTGAGACTATTTTTAGGTAAACCCATTGACATCAAAGTTGTTCTGGAAGCTCAACTAAAACTGGAGTTAAGCACGAGGTCTTGCGAAGGTGAAATAGTGAGGATACCCCTTCACTTTTCATTCGGAGCATACACCAAGGATGGTTCGCATACCAGGATCCTTTTGCATTTCGGGCTTAGCTACCCTACCCATGCATTCTAGTCAGACCTGCGACTATCCCCCAGAGCTTCGTTCGTGTTAATGGTAGCCTTAGTATCTTGACTTTAGGACTTCTTACACAGGTGGTAGTGAAAGGCTATTTTCATTGTACCTAGGACAAATACGGAAGGTAACCCTTTTCAGTAATCCCAGGAGGGCGGTTTGGTGATTCAAATGCTTGCACCCAGAGGACCTGAACTGGACGTCGTATAACTATTCTTCGATGCTCTACTAGCTTGTTATGGGCCCTGATCATCCCAGACTTTCTATTGAGAATATTCACCATCCATGTTTTCTTGGTTTTAGATACTTAGGATTTTGTAGTGGTGTGTTCTTTGTGCCTCTCGCCCTTAGTTGGCCTTAGATAATTCTGGCCCATTGAGTCAAAACTATGGATAACATCTCGGTGAGCACCAATCAAGGGACCCCTGTTCAAGGGGATCCTTGTGATTTTCCATTCATTGGGAACATTGGTACTCCCTTAATGGCTACCTTGAATCTTTCGGGATTCACTATAGGGCTACCGATTTGGTTGTTTTCCACTTCGAATGCCTTGCATGCTCCTGATGCTTCTCAAGTAAGCACCTCACATCAAGAGCATCAGAAACCTATGCCCGCTTCACCAGTAACATCTTCTCCTCCTCCTTATACCTCATGTGGTGAAAGTAGTAATACTAATAACCAGCAATCTAAAAGGAATAGACGGAGGAAGAATAGGAAGAAGATGCCAAAGCAAGGGTGCAGCCACCCAGCCTCTAAAGGTCATGCTGGGGGCACCTACCCAACCTCTGGTGGTCATGTTGGGAAAACTCACTCAGTCACTGGAAATCATACTGAACCTTGTCACCCAGCCTCTAAAAGTCATGCTGGGGGCACCCACCCAGCCTCTGAAGGTCATGCTGGGGGCACCTACCTAGCCTCTAGAGGTCATGTTGGGAGAAAAATTTCAGTCACTGTAAATCATACTGAAAGCATGTCTTCAACCACTGTTTCTCATGTTGAGGACATGTCATTGATCACTGCTGGTCATATTAATGACAAGTCACCAGTTCCTGTGATTCATACTGGAGACACTGAATCGACCACTGCAAGTCATGCTGAGAACGTTGAGATTGTTGACAAACCTCATAAAAAAAAGCTTAAGTTCCCTTGTAAGTTTTGCGAGGGAGACCATCTTACTCACCGGTGCCCTACTATTCCAGAGGTGCAAAGAGTGTGGTCCATAGTTCAAAAGTCTTCTGCTTCTGAGCAACCAGCCACTGCAAGTCATGTTGGGGGAAAGCTGTCAGCCAATGCTAGTCATCCTGAGAGTACTGTTGTTGTTACGGAGTCTAAGCTTATAGGACGCAAGCCAAAGTTCCCTTGTAAACTTTGGAAGGGAGATCACCTTACTCATCGGTGCCCTGCTATTCCAGAGGTACGGAGAGTGTGGTCCATGTCTGAGGGATCCTCTGCTCCTGAACTATATGTAGATTCCCAACAACCTAATCAACCTTTGGTCGATAAAGTGGTTGAACCAATTAAATATTTGGTCAACCCCACTCTCCCTTCGGAGAGTGAAGTGGTTGACCCCACTCTTCTTTTGGAGAGTGAAGCGATCGAATCGATGCAATCTTCAAGCGATCCCATCAGTCCTTCTGAGACTGATGCACCTGTCCCTGAAGTCTTCTACATTACCAGTTCGGATGTCTTTGAAAATAGGGGCACTGCATCTATGTCGAGTGAACCCCTACCAAGCTCTGGGATCATTTCCTTTGATTGGAATAGTCTAATTGGGCCTCACCTTCCTTCTACTACACCTTTCCAGATAAATGCTGATATCGGCAACCATGTGGTTCACCGATGCGTTGTAGATGAAGGAGCCTTTGTTAGTATCTTATCCCCTTATGCTTGGAGAGATTTAGGCTTCCCTAAGCGTGTTACAGCTGTTAATTGGCCGTTGACATTAGACAGAAGCCTAGTGAACCGTTGGGATTCCTCCCTCAAGTACCTGTTACTTTGAGTTGAAAAATAGTCTTAGTTGATTTTATGGTTTTAAAGGACTCGATGGATTTTGATATGATCCTCGGGCATGATTACGTATATACTATGCAAGCTGTGGTGTCTACGCTCTTTCGTGTGATGCATTTTCCTTACAACGGAAGCATTGTCACTATCGATTAGATTACATTTGTTGATCCCACTTATCACCCAACTATAGACCAAGTGTGTCCCCCGTTAGTAGGCACTACTATGTACAATCAAATTATGTGGCATATTGTTCCTTGAGTCCAATTGCTACCGAGAATAAGCCTCTGAATTCATGCTTACCTTCTCGGGACTGGGTCCCGACAATTGACCAGGTGAAGACTCCATTTGAATGTTTAGATATTTGTTCCATCTGGGATAATATAATTCCCTCTGATGAAGTTTTCCTAAAGTATATAATGCAGTCTGCCATTCATTTGGACATTGATCCACTGCCGAGCAATCTTCCACCTTTCCTTCGAGCTCGTTAAAAATAGTAAGGAAGCTCCAAGCATTCTTCCACCTTCACTTCGAGCTCATCAAAAACAGTAAGGAAGCTACGAGCATTCTTCCACCTTCACTTCAAGATCGTTAAAAATAGCAAGGAGGCTACAAGTAGTCTTCCATATCTCCTTTGAGCTCGTTAAAAATAGTAAGGAGGTCACGAGTTTACTTTTTCGGGCTCGTTAAAACTTTACGAAAAATATCTTTATAGAGTTATCTCACGCTCTTGTTAGACTCTTTAAATATGACAAGATTTTCGAGTATAGTTGTCTTTTCAGACTCGTTAAAGGATTTGAAGCGACATCCTCTTAAGTATAAGTTTAACCCTTTTCCGGACTTTTGGGGATTACTTACGAAAAAGGAATACTCTAGTCATCCATGGCTAGAAGAGTTCTTCTTCCATTGTTTTACACTTTTTTGGGGGAGGAAACTAACTTTACGAAAAAGGACCTTTTGGATCCTTCTTTATGGTTTTGAGGCTCTCGAAATATGAAAACACCAAGCGAGCACTCACCTACTCGGGCTCGATGTGAAATCCACGAGAGGGTGTATAGAGGATTATTTAAGTTTTTCAGACTCTATAAATTGTTAAATTTTCTGAATTTACTTCAATCTGATCTAGGATCTTAACTGATAGAACAACATGTACAACATATCTACAGCATATCAATCATGGAGACAATAATGCAAGCACACAAGAGACACAAAGATTTACTTGGGGAAAACCATAAAGGTGAAAAACCCCAATAACTTCCTCAGAGATAGATAGAGCAATGATACAACCAACCATGAGAGATAGACATAACCTAGCAGCAGATCCTCCTCCTCCATAAGTGCGCCACTCCTCCTTGAGTGCATGAGTGAGAAGTGAGTAAGTAAATAGAGTGCCTCCCGCACTCTATTTATACTTGACTTGACTTGCCTTTTTACCTAACTCATGTAGGCTCGAACTTAACCACATAACATAATGCTGACTGGGCCGACCCCCAATAGGGTGGTCTAATAACCCTTCGACCCACATGGCCGACCCCCAATAGGGTGGTCTAATAACCCTTTGACCCACATGGCCGACCCCCAATAGGGTGGTCTAATAACCCTTTGACCCACATGACTTATACAGGGCCGACCCCAAACAAGGTGGTCTAATAACCCATCAAGTATAAGTTACGACACTTACAATATAAATGACGACACTTCCGTATAGAGGAATAATAACATCTCTATAGGAATACAATATACATATATGTGAAATACATTCCGAAGTTACATATACATCAACATAAACAGGAAAACACCGGTGAGCATTAACCTACTTGGGCTCGATATTAAAATCCATGAGTAGGTGAATGGAGTTATTGTTTAAGTTTTTCAGACTCCTTAAAATTGAAAACACCGGCAAGGAAGAACAAATCTAGACTCGATATTAAAATCCAGAGATCAGTATGATACAGCATTCTTCTATCTCTTCTTCGAACTCTGTAAACAATGAAGAAGGTCCTGAGTCTTCCTCCCATGGGCTCGTTAAACTCTTTACATGGTTGGATCTATTGAGTTTTCATTCTTTCTTGGACTCATTAAAACAACAAGAAAGGTATTCTTTTATCTAAAAAAAGGGATAAGAAAGGTATATCACATCTTATAGTTTCAAAGGCAATTTCAGTCAGTAACACAACACCTATTTGAGTCTATCATTTCAGTTGGTTTTAGTTTTTGACCTTAGGGTGAACCTGATATCCGAGTTGTTTACCCCCCCCCCCCTGGTTGGTTATTCTTCCAACCATATGGAGGGTCTGCTAATGTCTCCTACGTTGCATGCTTATATCACTTCCCCATCATGTTGAAAACTACCTAAGTCACTTTGTGTCGTGCTCACTGTTCAAGGATACAACCTATGTCGGCCATTCTGTAGTTTACCTTGACCTAATGTGTCGGCCATCCTAGTGTCAGTCTTGTTACTTGTACTACTCCACATTAGCTCATACCATTTGAGTGTTCCTCTTGTTGTATGATGGAGGATGTCTTAAGGCCTCCCTTCCAACGGACTTCTTCCCATCGACATCAACTCATTTTGCTCTGGGAATGAAGTTTGGAGTTTCGGTTAGTACCTTGGGGATTGCAGTCACTAGTGGAAATTTTTCTCGCTGTTGAATTATGAGAATACATTAATGTCTCTTATTTGACAGGTTCCTCAGGTGTTCAACGTCAATTCCACTTATTCACACTTGTTGGATCGTACTAGGTACCTTGGGCCCCATTATCATTATTGGTGGACGCCCTCGCGTTTGTTAATGGTATACATCAATGACTGGTAATCAAACGATACCCCCCATGTTCGACTTTTCGCTCATTTATTCACATGGTTAGGGTTTGTACCTTGGGTTGTTTCGATGAAGACCTTGGGATTTTGATAGCATTACCTCATTATGTTATCACACAAGCTACGCAAGATTGAGACTCACTCATTTTTGGCTCTCCATGAGACATAGATCCAGTTTGTTGTTATGGCTATGATCTCTCATTCTGACATGGATACACGCTTGTATTTCAGTGGCCATGCTATATATACATCTCCTAGTTATGTATCGGAGATCATGTTGTATCATGCTACATCTATATGATGTCAAGATTGTAATTGCTCGCTGACCTTGATCGTTATTTCAGGTACTTTTGTGACTTGGTTCTGTGGTTTCCTGCTCCTCTGCTGACTTGGAATTATAATGTATTTCGGCCATCGCCCTCTAACCTCACACATTAGGGGGCATCTTTTATAGGTCAAATCTACACTTCTCCGTCCGTGATCACAGTAAGTTGTCGATCACACAAAAGGACAACTTGGATTGAAGAGCAAGATTACCCTAGATGATGTATGGACTAGACTTACCCCTTTGCAGCTGAAAAAAACTCATTCTACCTACTTTTTGAGAAAAATGCTACCCTATAAGCATGATAGTAGCATTCACTTACTTAAATACTCTACTCTACTTCAATAGACTAGCGTTTACCTGCTGAAATACTCTACTTTGCTTCAATAGACTTGTGTACAGCTCAAAAACTCTTGCAAACGTTGGTTGTAACGCGGGAAAGTTTCATATTGAACGCTACTCCACTTAGGAAAACTAGCGTACACCTTAAAATGTAATAAAAAAATATTAATTTGACAAATTGGGATTAGTTGAAGTTGGTTTTGCAACTTCGCCAACCTCCCAATCAAACTACCTCTCGATCCAAACTACCTACCTTGTCCCATAAATAAAAGGGGTATAGATGAGAGGGGGGGGGGTAAACTATGCATTAAGGGTTTTTATGCTGGAGGAATTCCAAAGTTAGTGTGAAGACCAGGATCCCAGGATCCGGTTGCACAAGCACTCTGAATGGTCAGGTATAATTGTACTGATTATTTGCTTTTGACAATAAAGGTTGAAATACCCTTCCTGTCCCAATCAAATGTCTAATGGATTGCATATTTGTTTGGATTAAATGCTTGATTGTATTTTATGTTTAAATTGCATTTCAATTTCATCATTGTTATATGAGTCAAGATACGCTGAGGAAGGTATCTTTGTATTGCAAGTTCGTCAAACAGAAGATTAAGTGGAGGATCGATCAAAGGAGCAAACGAAAGCTAGGATCGAATGTTGTTAATAAGGTATGCCTTCATAAACCTTGATCTCTTTCCTTTTATAGAATCCTATGTGATATGATCTATGTATTTACCTGTCACCCCAGAAGTTGGTAGTGTCCCTCTCCTCAATATAGGGTACATTTCCTGAACAACAATCCTCATGATCTCAAACATACATTCATTAGTATAATCTCAATACTATCAAAACATTATGTATGGTCACGATAATTTCATACACAAGTATACTTACCTAATATCCTAAGACAAAGTAGGATTCTAACTTGATATAGGAAAACATACCTGGATTATCATGCTTGGTTATGTCTTAACATACCCAAAAAATATCTTCTTTGTTCTCTTCAATGATTTAGAGACCTTGTGCTAGAACCTTCATATCTCATAAGTTAAGCATAGTAGAACAAAGTCATACATACCTCGTAAGTAAAGCTTCTATGTGATCAAAAAATACGGATGAGTCTTTGTCTTCATATCATCATGGTCATATAACTTTATTTTTCTTTCTTGATGTACCTGTATCTTGTTAGCAGACAACATCATCCTCATACAACACCACAAGTACATTAGTACAATCACAAGTGTCATAACCCTAATCAATGAATGTCTTCTATCATTCACATGCATTCATTATTAAACAATCATAATTGTACTAACCTTAATAACATGAAGACAAAACTTAATCAAGAATCAGATTCCAAAACATACATGTATTTCCTCAAGTCATACCTATCAGGATTGCTTATAGACTTCTTATGTAAGGCCTTAGCCTCATCTCCCTCTAGAACTGAAACTTCTTCACTTATGTAGGTGTCCAATTGATTAACCCAATCCACTTTGATTTGTTGAAACTGCATCTGGAGTTGGTTTAGGGTTTGTCAGAGAAACCCTAAAATTCAAACTTTGAATTTCAAACTTCTGAATGGATTAAAAGATGTGCCTTACTAAGATGATCAAGCTGGTATACTTGAATTTTGAAATCTCCAAAATTTGACCCCTCAAAATTTCCTTTGAAACTTCTAGATCTTCTGGACAAGATCCCAAACTAGGGTTTTATAAAGCCCGGTCTTCTTCCCAACCAAAAGGTTCGGTCTTGTGTTCTAAACTTTGATTTTTCTCAGGATCTTATAGCCGTGGTCACAGGTTTCAAAAATTCCAACTTTTGCAAAAGCCCTAATTTTCCACCTTTCTGATCAAAATCCCAAACTAGGGTTTGATCAAGCCCAACCTTCTGCCCAACCAAAAAATTTGATCTTGGTCTCTAGATTTCGATTTTGATGAGGAGCATTCAGCCGTGGTCTCCGATTCCAAAAATCCCATCTTTCTCCGAAGCCCTAAATTCCCGCAGCAGTGACAAGCCAAGAATGAAGGTGCTCAGAATCTAATTCTGTTTTCACATAAATATGCACTTGATTGTTTCTGGTGCATCTTTGAAATTACAAATCCACAGGGTCTGAAACTTCGTCCTGTGGTATCTTGACCTGTCATCTTTCCAACCCCATAGGTCTGACCTCAATTGGATTCTCTGAGAGAGAATTATGCCAAGTGTCGCAACGTGACCTATTTATGGGATAAAATAGGAGAGAAAACTTGTACAGCATTCCACATGTCACTGGTTCAACTTAGGCCTCTGAAAAGTGGACCTGTGAAATTACAGTCCATTCCCTACCTGCCACTTTTATGAAATTTCATTTGGAGCTTCCTAGCCCGAGATATGACCTTTTTTCCTAGGTCACCTGTTTATGACTGAGATCTGGAATAGGCAGAAACCCTAACTTGTAAGGATCATAAATCACAAAGTACAACGAATCTGAGGTTGTCTTATGGATACAATGTACAAGGGGATGTTATCTACGGCCTGTAGAAGTTTTAAATCCTAAAATTTTGCCAAACTGTATTTATAGCGAAAGTGCCACGATGACTGGTTTTTGCTATATAAAACCTAACTTTCAAATTGTGGCAAGTGAGACAAGTGTCGTAAGTTCCATACATTGCCTTCCTTCAGGCTAGCTCTGATACCATGTTAAGATTCAATATGACAAGATAGAAAATATCAGTATTACATTCCATTTCACAACAATAGCATATACAGGATCACTAAAAGAAGAACAAGCACAACATAAACACAAGAGACACAAATATATCCTGGGAAACCCTCATGGGGTAGAAAACCCAGCAAAGCTTCCTCAATATAGATGACCAGAAAATACAAAGATGTAATCCCAAGCATGAGCTCCTTCTCCTCCATAGCATATCTCTCTCTCACCTATGCGCTAATCACAAGTGAGTGAATGTGTTAAATGAGGAACACACCTCCTCTATTTATACAAAACTATGACTTGACTTTTACACTAACTAGGTCAGCCCCAACTTAACCACTTAACATAGGGCTGACTGGGCTGACCCCTATAGGGTGGTCTAATAACCCTTTAACCCACATGACTCATACAAGGCCGACCCCCACTAGGAAAGTTTAATAACCCAAGTTACCACATTCTCCACGGAGGAACAAAACATCTTCGGATATACAATAGGGTCTCCACGGAGGAATGAAACATCTCCCGAATAATAAAGCACAAATATAATATTCTTAGAAGTTACAATATTTCAACATTCTTTCCTTTACAGAAATTATAATTCTTTTTCAAATAACCGTTTCGAATTAGCATAACATAGTAATTATGTTAACAGTACAAACAAAATACAATATAAATAAAAAACCAAGTATGGGCACGTACTTTGTGCAAACACATACAAATACATACTATAAACTATATAGGTTTCAAATTATAGATTGGTCAAAACAAATTCCTAAATTTTTTATACCATCTATTAATACAAGAATTTGGGCTATGTAACCCAGGACTCATTCACCATCAAAATAATTTCAGCGGGTTACAATACCCTTCTTAAAATGTGAACTAGAGCTACTTCTTTATACAACACAGTAGTTTTACAAGTATAAAAAACAAATCGAAACTCGAATCTATCCTTTTATCATTTCAAACTTGTATATGAAATAATGACAAAGTTCAACTCTTGAGACCGAGCTTGCAGCTGGGGTTTGTTGAAACATTGTCTCATGCTACAGGATACAGTATATAGTAAGAATTAATTTATACCATAACATCAAGTGTATTATGGGATAAACCCTATAGTTTTTACCTTTCAACATTACCATAGGGGTCTTACAAATACCTAAATAAAATAGATACAAGTAAATGGAATGCCACGGGGTCAAGCCTCGTTGAGTAGCATGCCCAGGTCTGTCGGTATATACATCAACATATTTTCTCATTTAAAAACACAGTAACATATTTGCATAGGAAAGAATACGAGTTCAACTGAGTTTAGGAACTATGCTTCAACCAACCATAAATTCAATAACTAGACTGATACCCTAGGTTTTGGTGTGTTTAAACTCTAAACAGGTGAAGGTCGAGGGTTCGAGCCTCTCCAGAATGCACACCCTGTTTTCAACAAACTTATGAAACAAACAACTTCTATCACCTCAACGAGTCAGTAACACTGATAGTACATTATCTAAGTATCCTCTTAGGTCACGGGTTCAAGTCCTAACTCGCCCAGACCAGTTTTTCAACATAAAGCAACAAGTGTAAAAGCTTCAGGGTTCAAACCTTGCAAAGATAACTTTCAAACGAGAAACCAACCGCAATTGACGAAAAACACCAAACATTACTGAAACTGTCGAACTCAAGTTTTACGAAATCTCCACATTTATTAATGTTGGTCAAATTACAAAACGAAAAATATAGAAGTCTTTAAATCTTATACATGTGCAGTAGTACTGACATGGATTCTCTATCTAGAGACCCTGTATCTACACTTCAAACCAAATTGGGAGAAACCCAACCATGGCTACAATCCATTACAAAATTCTTGCAACCCTTTAAAGTCAACCCACGGCTCGACGGTTGAAATGAATACAACACTACATTAGAGTGGCATCAAAGCCAAACAAACTCCCATCGTGGACAGAGGTGAATAGTCGAGTATGAAACCGAGGCTTATGGAGGTTTCACCACTGGAAGGAAATACCAAACTCTCGCCCAAGTCAAATCACCAAGAGACTCGACCGTAGTCCCTGCCATGCAAAGTGCGGGGTTAAACACCATTTAGAATTGGAAATTGAAACTTGTTACAGTAGAAGATTGGAAGCATTATTTTAAAAAACGAAAACTTACTAGTGGGAATGGAACCTTGGTTGAGCAAGGGAAACCAGGAAGTTGGATGGAGGAGCACGATGAAGTCACATTAAGGAACCCTCCTTCTGGTTACAACCAACACACAGGTCATGCACAAGAAAACCGTAACTGGGCATCTGAGAGGGCTCTGCCCGTCTCCTCCACTACGAAGAATAACCATAACAAAGAGACCAAGATCCCAAATCCTCGCTGTAGGGTTTTCTTAAACCCGAGACTTATTAATTTCCAACCACGTGAAATTCATAAATGCCAAACTACCGCTTCCAACGAAACCCACTTTGCATAGTTTTCAACATAGAAACTTGTTACATGTTAATACAACACGAGGTGGTAGACCAAAGACCCACTCCCTATAGTTGAGAAACAAACCTTCGAAATATTTTCCAATAAGAATGTCGACGACCATATAGTTGTATGGTGTTCAAACCTTCACTAACGTTGTTTTACTATGGCTTACGTTGGTTTAAAAAGCCACCATAATATTATACTTTAGACTTTGTATTTACCTTAGAACCAATCCTTATGCTTTCAACACACCTCTTGTCGTAAAATGACTAACACTGGTAAACTTTATAAATGAAACCTTGACAATGGAGTCAACTTGTAACCTGTGCAATTTAAGAGTAATTATGCATTAGCATAAGCTAAGTAAGCCATAAGTCCATATCAGTATGCACATGCCAACTCAAGGGTTCTTTACATCCTAACCTATCTAGGATCAAATTGTATTTACATATCAAACACATGCAAATAATAATAATAACATTAGAGCATTATCAAGATAATAGTGTCAACACAAGTGCCAACTACAAGGGTCAAGTTTAGTAGTGAATTCATCATTAGAATGCGAAGTAGAGCATAATATAGTCCCATCTATTGTTAGACTCAAAATCTTACTAGACATTAAAGGACATCATTATATAATTATCTAGACATAGTATCGTCAAGACATATGGCTGCTTGACATGAATGTTTTCTGCATAAAATATTTAAATGAAATATATGTTTTACAGTTAGAATAGTGTTTACATACAATTTGTTATAAATGAGATAATCAAGTTATCTAATCTTCTTAAGAGTCGTAATTTAAAATATTAACTTTAACTACGAAGCCTACATTTATTACTTCCGCATAGCAGATATTATCAAATATTAATGCGTAGAAAATTTTTAATTTTTACGAATTTTTGGGGATGTTACAACCATCAACTAGGATGATTTGTGTTGAGGATTGACAAGGTCTTTTTACCCTCTAGGTTACAGTCAAATTTTTTCACATGTGGTTGTAGTTGCACCGAGTTCTAGTTCAAAATATAAAAGAATACATTAGGCTCTCCACCAATCTTAGACATCAACTATAGATGAGGGACTCTAAAGAGCTAGTTGTCCTTAAATTTAATTTTTAGTTGATGGTATTTTTTCATAATGAAGTATCCCTCTTTGAGAAATCCTCCTTAGATGAATCCTTTATTAATTCCCTCAATATGAAATGACAATTATAAAAGTTCCCTTACTTCATTCCCTCTTGTAATCATATTCTTAAACCTAACCCTAGTCCTAATCCTTCTCCAAATCCTCATTCTCTTTATGTAGTGAACCCTACTAAGCCTGGAATAATATACCACTCTCCTCCTCTCATCTCACACACTGGTGTGACAGTCATAAGACTCCATAACATATTATTGTTGCATATTCTTATAGGAATAAGTGACATCAAAAGTCATATACATCAATGAGAAATCCTTTGATTATTGTGAGACACACGAATCTCCTAAACCTTCTCGCCAATCTAGAATATTCCCTCTTCGAAACCCTACTATAGAAGACCCCCCATAACTCTTAATGACCAGTAAATGTTCTTCCCCCTCCCAAGGTTTCCTTTTTACTCATAATCATTAGATCAAATACAAACTCACCCTCGTAATACTTGACCCTCAACTGCTAGATTTTATACTTTTAATCAATACTATCTAGGATATTATCTGAAAGAATAACAAGCACGGCATAACACAAGAGACACAAATATTTTCCTTGGGGAAACCATAAAGGAGAAAACCCTGCAACTTCCTCGGAGATAGAATCGTCACCAATACAATACCACAAAATGGAAAAACCCAAAAAAAATAGTCTTCTGCAACTCTCTCTCTTTCTCCTATGCGAACTTGTCTTCTCTCTATCACTTATGCAAACTCATGTGAGTGAGTGTGTGTCCAAATGAGAGAGAATTTCTCTCTATTTATACTTTACTTTCAGGGTGACCTTTTAACTGAATAGGTCGGCCTCAACTAAACTGACTAGGACGACTTCTCTAGGAGACTCAATAACACAATTACATTTGAACCTAGGGGATCTTTTGCCCCAATTTACAATGGAGGTTTTAACTCAATGGATTTACATGAACAAATGTAATAATGACATCTCCGACCGGAGGGAAAAACATCTCTGTCGGAGGTACAAATAAAATACAATAATAATAAAAATATAAAAACAAGGGAATATATTCTGAAGATACAATTACAACAACACTCCCTCTTAACTAGGAAGGTATTATCTTGCCACAGTCATCAACCCCTTTGGACACAAGTCTAGATAACGTCATCATCGTTGGATCATCATCAATGTTGGAACATCATCATCAACGCTGGATCATCATTGTCACTGTTGTTGCAATCAGCATCATGTCGATCATCGATTAGTGACATCTCAAAAATATACTCATCATACGAATTTCTATAGAGCCATCCCTTTTTCATGCCGGATGTAGGCCTATCCCTCATGTAGGTCTTCATCATCTCTGCAAGCAAGCCATCATGTAGGTATTTTCTAGGACCAGTCATTACATTGCCACAAAAATCACCTGCGTCTCCTACTATCGCCTCATCGTATCTAGATAATCTCATCATCACACGGAGCACAAACCAGATGCACATCACATGTCCCACAATGGTCAGTCTGCGTCTACCAACATGGGAGGAAAAAACATGTCACCATGCGAGATCCTGCCTAGGCACACACACAGTGTCTTATGATCGGTGGACCTCACAACGTCTCTAGTATGGGAGGAAAATCAGGATCACACCAAGTGCATTACGTCCCAAGGACCACCTACGCCTACCACCATACAAGAACCTCATCTACCAACATGGGAGGACAAACCTACCACCATGCGAGACCTTGTATACCAACTTGGTAGGACAAACCTACCACCATGTGAGACCTAGCCCTTACATATACCAACATGGGAGGACAAACCTACCACCATGAGAGACCTAGCCCTTACATCTACCAATATGGGAGGAAAAACTTACCATCATGCGAGAATGGCTCAGCCCTTACACCTACCAACATGGGAGGAAAAACCTACCACCATGCGAGAATGGATTCAGCCCTTACATTTACCAACATGAGAGGAAAATCCTACCATCATGCGAGAATGGATCAGCCCTGACATATACCAACATGAGAGGAAAAACCTACCTTCATGCGAGAATGGCTCTAGTGCATCTGCATCTTCCAGTTTCACTTCCTCTTAGGAGTAACCTCGATATGGAGAACACCAAGCTTCTCTCTGAAGTACTCGAACTTCACTCTGGCTAACATCTTGGTCAATACATCGACTATCTTCTCGTCTGTCGCTACATACATGAGATTCACTGCTCTTCTCTGCACCATATCCCTGATATAGTAGTACTTGATCTCAATGTGCTTCGACTTGTCATGGAAAACTGGGTTCTCGTACAACTTCACACAACTCTAGTTGTCACAAAATATACAAGTCACCTCTAAATGGAGATCAAACAAATCAGACAGTAGCTTCCTAAGCCATACTGCCTCACAACTAGCCGAACAAGTTGCAACATACTCTGCTTCAACTGTACTCAGTGCCACGCATGACTGCTTCCTGCTAAACCAGGAGATCATAGCGGATCCCATACTAAAGCAGCATCCCGAAGTGCTCTTCCTATCTTTGGCACTGCCTGCCCAATCTAAATCAACATAACCTTGCAGGTTAATCTTTTGATTCACATCATACTTGATCGATCCATAGTCAACTGTACCCTTTAGGTACCTAAATATATGCTTTGCAGCAATCAGGTGAACATGTCTTGGATCCGTCGGGAACTATCTCAATGTGTTTACAACAAAGCATATGTCCGGTCTCTTGCTCATCAAGTACATCGATGAACCAATCATCTAACGATACATCGTGGCATCAACTGACTTTGATGAAACATCAAACAATAGATTCTAGTTCGATGCCATGGGTGTGGTCATCACCTTGTAGTCCATCATTCCAAACCTCTTCAGAATCTCTACTGCATACTTCGCTTTTCCAAGGAAGATTCCATCTGCACTCTGCCACACCTCCATTCCTAAGAAATAATGCATCATACCTAGGCCCTTTATCTCAAACTCTGCGGCAAGTTTCCTCTTTGTATCTGCAATGAGCTCATCCTCCCCTATTACAAATAGGTCATCTACATAGAGTAGAAGTATCACTAGATTTCCCACGTCAACCTTGTATTAAAGGTTGGAATATGCTTTACTCTTGGTAAATATCAAGAAGCTATCCATCCTGCCATACCACATCCTGGGTGCTTATTTCAATCTATACACGGCTTTCTTCAATTTGCACACATGAGTTTTCTTTTCATGTGTCTCAAATCCAAGTGGATAGTCCACGTACACTTCCTCTTCAACTACACCATTCAAGAATGTTGTCTTCACGACCATCTGGTGTACCTTCTATTTGACCACTATGGTCAGTGCTACTATAGATTTGATGGAAGTTTATGTTTCCATAGGTGCGAATGTTTCCTCATGATCTATGCCTTCTTTCTGGGAGAAGCGACGTGCTACAAATATCGCCTTGCGTTTCTTGATGTTTCCATCTGCAACATGCTTGATCTTGTAGATCCACTTCAAATTCACGACATACTTCCCTTCTGGTCTTGGAACTACCTCCCATACATCATTCTTCATGATCAACCGGTACTCCTCGATCATGGAATCCTTCCACTCTTTTATTTCTAACTTCCTCATAGTTGGAAGGTTCTTTATCAGTGATGTCGCATAGCAGGGCCACATAGCTGGAGTATGGCCTAGGTCTCTTTCTTTCTCTGTGCATCCCCTCTGGAGCGCCATACTTCTCCACATCTTGTATTTCCTCTCATACCCATGTTGGTTTCCTATTGTGGGAGTTATTTTCATGAGGTGGATCTATAGGTTCTTGTGGTTCTGTTATATCACAGTCTTCATGATCTTCTGGAGTCTCTTCTTCCATCGCTGTATATCTGATCCAAGGAACTTCACATTCTTCAGTCTCTTCAATATGTAGTTTTGTAGATTTGTTGTATTTTGAGTCTTCATCGAATGTCACATCTCTGTTGATGTCTATCTTCTTGAATCATGGGAAGTATATTCAGTAGTCCTTCGAAGTTTCACTGTATCCTATGAATATTCCCTTATTTCCTGAAGGATCTAGCTTCGTCCTCTTCTCCTCCAGAATGTGTATGTACACTGGGAAGCCAAATATCCTAAGATAGATGACTTCCGGTTTCTCACCAGAGAAAATTTCTTCTGGATTCTTGTTGTCTAGTACTCGATGAGGAGTATGGTTTTGTACATACACCATTGTCCTTGCAGCTTTTTCCCATAAGTGCATCAGAAGATCCTGGTCATGAAGCATTGCTTTCTTTTCTTCCATTATTGTTCTATTATTTCTTTATGCAATGTCATTCTGTTGTGGATTGTAGGGAGTGCTCAACTCCCTCTTAATCCCATATTCTCTGCACAGGTTCTTGAAATCTTTCGAGGTGAATTTTCTGCCATTATCTGATCGAAGGGTCTTGATATTCTTCTTAGTTTGATTCTCGATCAAGGCTTTGAATTCATTGAACTTGTTGAATACTTCATCCTTATTTTTCAATAAGTATCTCCAAGTCTTACGGGAAAATTCATCAATGAATGAAACATAATATACATACCCACTTAATGAATTGAATGACATGGGACCGCATACATCAGAGTGGATGATCTCCAATATCCATTTCTCTTTGCTTTCATTGTTTGGCAATGTCTTCTTCACGTTCATTCCTCTCGCACATCCTTTGCAAACGCCTTCATGTTTTTCTGAATTTATGGAAGTCCTGCAACTACTTTGCTTGCAATTGGTAGTGCTCTATAGTGCACATGTGCAAGCCTTCTATGCCATATTTCATTTGGATCCATGGAGTCATGAACCAAGTCTTGTTCAGGTTGGCCCTTTAATTTGTACAAACCTCCCTCTTTCTCTCCAATCACAATCGCATCATCTATTGTATTTCCCTTTGGCCACATTAGGACTTGGCCATCAACAATTGCAAACCTCATACCTTTAGCATCTAGTGCTGATATGGAGAGAAGGTTCTTCGCTAGTCCTAGAACATATAGGACATCTTTCATCTTCAAATATTTTCTGGAGTCTACCATGTATGAAGCTTCTCCACTTCCTTTTATGGGGTATTGGTAATCATCCCCAAGTTTCACCTTGTGAGGTGACTCATGCTCAGATAGATTTATGAAATATTATTTGTATTCCATCATATGCATGGAAGCTCCACCATATACAAGCCAATCATTAATCCCATGTGTGACAATGCCCGTGAGTACTGAGATCATGGCATATTCTTCATCACTTGAATATTCATCACTTTCTTCTCTGGTTCTCTTCCTTGGAGGGTCATCATCTTCTGCGGTGTGAGCATGGTGTCTTTTCTCGTTGGTCTTCTTATTGTGGGAGACACTTCTATTTTCGGGACAATCTCTGGAGTAATGTTCCTTCTCATCACATGTATAACATCTAATGTTGGATATATCTCTTCTGGATCTTCTATATTTCTCCCTTTGATTTTGATGGTGTTTCTCCCTCTTACTGTGATGATGGTGCTCCCTTTTGTTATGATTTCTTCTGGCGTGTGTTGTGTGTGTAACCCACCTAGAACTAAAGACATTTTATGTTTTGAAGAAAACATCATCTTAAGAGTTATTGTAAAGTTTTATGTTGTTGACCAAGAATGGTCAAAGATGACTGTAATTGAATATTTTATTATTTAAATAAATAAAAGAAGAGACACATATCCAAAGAGGACTCTTGAAGAGTGTTCACTGACCCAATAGGAGGAATGATCTGGTTTAGAGGAAAAAATTGACAAATGGCAGCAACAACATTCACTTTCTAACTGATGCAGGAGGCATCTCCCTAAAATTGTGGTCATGTTCCCCAAGAAAGGAGGAACTGAGCAGGTGGCTCATTTAATTTAAAATACTGACCCAAAGACCTAAACAAGCATATATCCGTCGAATGAGCAGGAGGCTCCTACAATTTTCCTTGTGGTTATGCTTCATACTGAAAAGTTAGGCACACAAGAGGTGATTCGATGAGGGGAAGCTAAAGTTAGATTACTGCAAGTATTAGCTACAAGTATTGCTGCAAGTATTGACTGATAGTATTGCTGCAAGTATTGACTGCAAACACTATTGCAAGTTGTAACTGCAAGTATTGACTACTGAGTTACAGAGAGAACATAATTCCTATATCTAGTATTCGTCCTAGTGGTTCAGTGAAAAGGATCGGGGGTCCTAAAGCAAGTAATCTTGGTTGCTTTCAGGATATGGTTAAGAGGAACGGTCTTCTTTGGATGTGTGTCCACTTCTTCAATTAAACAAGTTTTCTTTTTAAGTGTTCTGAAATATTATCCTTATTTTCCTTACTGTTCTTATTTGCTTACAAATAAATGTTTATCTTT
This sequence comes from Larix kaempferi, assembly GCA_027924585.1. NCBI lineage: Eukaryota > Viridiplantae > Streptophyta > Pinopsida > Pinales > Pinaceae > Larix > Larix kaempferi. Next base: position 7,671,562 of record BSBM01001357.1, on the reverse strand, counting down.
GTATTGGAAAGACTTATAATTACCATGGATTTCAATGTTGTTGGTAGTTTACTGTTATTATCTAAAGTAGGGTTTTATCACAATAGATATGTCGAAATACATGTTCTATAATATATTGGTTCCTTAGTAAACTTTATAGTATATGCACTATAACTTGTAGATCATTCACTTACAGAAAAATGAGTAAATAGAGCTAATAGACTGAATATATTTAATTTTTACACAGATAGTAATCACAGTATATATGTGTGTGTGTGTGTGTGTGTGTGTGTGTATAATTAAATACTAATATTCTCGAACTCCTTGGACTATTGTTGAAAACAGAATTTATCAAACCTTATACATAACTTTATATCTAAAATTAACATTTAATACCGAGATAGAATAACCAGTATCGAAGCATAAAAAGAAACTCTCTGCTTAATCAATAAGCTTTTATAACTAAATTCGAATACACATGAATTTATAACATAGAATTAGCATTATTTAAATTATAACTAGGAGCAGAGCAAGATAGTCATTCTCGACAAAGGCTCCCAGTATTTTCATTTAAAAATGATTATGAAGTTTTACAGTCAGGGTTTTACCCTTGGAAAGATACACCAACTAAATCAACCCTTTTAGTTTAAGCATTATAATAACAACTTCATACTTTAAAATATATATATAAACATCAATATAAACTAAATCAATGCTGGCATCAAAGGCCCTTTGATTTAACTAAACATACAAATGAATCAAGACCTTGCCCAAAATAAGATAAATGTTTTCTTTTCGAAAACACAAACCTGATAAAAAATTTCAGGGCTAAATTTATTTTAATACAAACTTGATAAAAACCCTAGATTTAAAAAGGAAACAACACAGAGCCATTTATGGGCATAGTATCCATTCTTTACATTTAAAACGGAGTATTATAATAATCAGATGCATATAGTTGAATCACATAAACATATATAAGTACGGGTTAAACAAAACCATAGAAACCCTTTATTCATAGACAAAGTCGAGACATCTTCTTCAACAGAGCTATTGATTAGCATTAAGTTTTCATTATAAAACAAGATAAACAAAACAACATTAATATTTAGGGCTCTGCCCAAAATTCGTTAAACAAATTCATGAATCTAGAAACATAACAATATTACATTCGCCCAGAAGTATAAAGGGAAGTCAAAACATAACTATTGCCTCTAAAAACCTTGAAGTTTAAACCAAGAAGATACACATAGAAAAATACTTGAGACATTTTATGTTTGTGGAAAAACATTACCTTAACTTTTATTGTAAATTTTTATATTTGACCAAGTGTCAAGGATGACTGTAAATGAATAATATTATTATTTAATAAATTAAAATAGGAGACACTCACCCAAAGGGACTGTTGAAAGAGTGTTTATTGACCCACTAGGAGGAATGGAATCTGGGGTAGAAGGCAATGGACAAGTGGCAGCATTTGAACTCAGTAACTAGCTGTTGTTATGGGACAACTCCCTTATTTTGTGGTCAAGTTCCCTAGAATGTGGAACTGGAGATTATGGCTCATTTATTGAAAACTGACCACCAAAAGACCTATGCATCTTTTATAAGCCATTGAATTTGAGCTGAGGCTCACACTTTTTCTGACGAGAAAATTTAACTTGTGGTTTTGCTGGAATTGCACACAAGAGATTCGATGAGGGGAAGCTATGTTTTGAGTTGTAGAGTAAGACTGTCTTATTTCTACTGAGTGCAGAGTGTTTCCTGTTGAGTGCAGAGGTTTTAGATATGTATGCAAGTCCCCATTGATTGCTGAAATACATATGTGAGGTGTGTATGCAAGTCTCCATTGATTGTTGAAGTACAACCTGAGTGCCTTCCTTCTACACAAAGACTTCTTCCAAGGGAGCAAGTGATTTGGCTGCTTCTTCTGGAGAAGGTTGGGAGGAAGAGGCGTCCTTGGGTGTTTGTCCACCCTATCAAAATTATCAAGTTCTACTTGTTTTATTTCATTCCATTTCTATAGATTGTTTATCTATTTCTGAAACTGTTGAAATATTTTATAAATTTTTCTATAGGTATTTCATATATCTCAGATAGGTTGGAAAAAAATAGATTTTTGTATTGTTAAAACTATTTCTGTGTATTAGAATGAATGGTCAGATTGAGATTAAGGAATGATTGAAAATAAATGTCTTCCTATATTTTCCTTTCACCCTAAGGTGATGTACTCTAGTAGAGGAAGAAGATTAATTAACGGAGATAGGATATGATTTTCAAATGATAACTAGAGTAGATTCAATGTCTTGGAAATTCTTTATCATAGTATACTAATCAGGAGCTATGTCCAAACAATAGTAATCAGAAGAAGAAAAGTATTATTGAACTCAGAAAATATTTACTTCACTATCCTCTTATCATATGCATATGTTTTCTATACACCTATAGTTTTCAGAATATACAGATTATATCTTCCCATTTTCTCATACAAAGTTTCATAGAGAAAACCCTAAGTTGGTATACCGATGTAATGCCCCTAAAATGACTGTGGACCTTAAGGGCACCTGTCGAGTGACCTAGCCGAACAACTTCGATAAAGTGGTTTCTTGAGCCTTGATATGTCTTAAAAGATTGAGGAAAACCTGAAGATGTGAATGACAACAATAATTGATAAATGAATTAAGGAATTAAATTATATACATGGACTGGTATAATTGATTGATTAGTTCTTGCTTAATGATTAGCCCTGATTGATCAAGTCAAAGTGCAGTAGGATAGTTACAGTCCCAACTCTGCAACTTGGGAGGACGCAACTAAGATGTGTCATAGCTTTCCATTTTTATTTTGAACTTCGAGACAGAGTTCTAAATAAGTAGGGATGTATGTAGTGCCCCTAGACTACTGTAGACATTGAGGGCACCTGCTGAGTCACCCAACTATTTGAAACATTAATAAAATAACCCTGTGATTTTATTTTGAGTGCATTTATGATTACGATTTATTGATATATGTGCATTTGGGTAGTTATTGTGAATGGGCGATTTCATGTTGTTTAACGATTAACTTTGATATGAAAACTGTACATATGAATGATGCTTAACGACTAGCTGTGCAATTGATTATGTGATTAGACGAATGAGTAATGATTAAGTAAATTATAGATGCTTAATGAAGCAACAAATTTATAAACCAAATTGTGATTATTGAGGACAAGTACTACTAATTTACGTTTATGAGAAATGTGTGTAGCGATAGGTGAAATGGTTCACCGACGGACACACAAAGGAATATGAAGGGTCGTAGAGTACGAGTAAATCACACACAGGGAGAGCGACGACGATGTCGACTTCCGACGGAATACCATGCTTGAGCAGATAAGCATTGATCCGCTTGCTCAAGAGGAAAGCGTGAGGGCGTACGAGGTGGGCCACGACGGAGCTGGTCACGTACGAGTTGGGGGGCGCGCAGTGAGAACGGACTCACTCCTCAACGCCATTAGTCCCTAATAGCGTGTAGACGGAGGATAGAAGGTAACGGCTCCTGAAATCCCTACATGAAGTTACCGCAAGTCAAAACGAAAGGATGATGGCAGAAGGGCCCGACGGTGCGGTACCCTGTCGAGAACGGAAAGAGTGAATGCAAGGAACCAATGATGTGGTGCCTTGCCGAGGAATGGAAACTACGGATGACTGGACTCGACGGAGTGGTGCCATGTCAGGGAAATTAAATTAAGGAACAAGAAGGGCCAACGGCGCAACACTGGGTCCCTAGTAAAAGTTGATTGCTAAACTTAACTGCATTGAAACGTATAATTTTGCACCTAGAACTTTACTTAGAAATGCATTTGAGTACTTTAGGCATTTGCACATAAATGATTACTTTAGCATTTAAATAATATTAAGTGTTATTTAGGCATTGCACATGAAAGGATATTCCTGATTACTTAAAAATATTATAAATATTTATTTAGGAGCAAAATGGAATCCTAGGCATGGACACCTAGTCAACTCCACCTACACCACAAATCTAGGAGTTAAGTGAAATATCTAGGGGAAAAACATGAGCAAACTTAGGGATGTTGGTGCATCTCCTAGAAAAACTGACACTTGAATGGGTGAGTTGTTTTTCATTAAAGAATTAATTAAATAATTATTTATGCATGAAGTGACGTGTCGCAGGGGATTTTCCTTTAAAAGGGAGACTTTGGGGATGGGTAAAGGACCCAGAACCTGGATGACTATCGTAATATTGAGTTACCTCATGACTTGCTGCTATTAAGGGTTTGGCTGGAAATCTTGGTGGGGGGGAAACCCAAGCTGGGTTTCTTGAGAATTGTGTGTGAACTTTATGACCCAAAGCTCGGGGGAGGCCATGCGACTGAAAGCATGAGCCTATGGTTGGGTGGCGAAGCTAACGGTTGCTTCGCCAATGGTTAAACGAGCTTTGCTGGAGGGATCCTACGGAAGACGAAGGCGACAATGGACCAACTGGATCGGGTTGACAGGTTAAGGTTTTTCTTATTTTTGTTAAGTTATTCACACTTTTTATTTTATTTTTCCAATAACTATGATGGCTAATTTGTTTGTATGAAGTTGTTAAAGTTTCAGGTTCAGTTCAAGGGGACCCTAAAGGAGGGGTCACTACACGTTTTATAAACAAAACTATACATGTCCTTCAAAGATAAAATACATAGATTCCGTCTAAGTCTTCATACAGAATGCAAATATTCTATAAACTGAACATCATTTATTTTCAGGAATATATATATCTTAAACAGCTTACTATATATATTTTCTTTTACTAGTCAGATTGTCGAGCATCTTATTGATTATCCAGTAATAATACTAATGCATCTAATAGAGTATTATTCACAAAAATGAATAAACCATCATCAACAAAGTATACATATTTCATAACCATTTTTTGTAAGGCAGAATAGAAATGACATAATTAAATAGAAATCGATCTTCATAAATTAAATATCAGACAAGTAATTTAATGCAAATAAAATACTTTGAAAAATATACAATAATATTCATTATCATTTTATAACTCCCAAGTCCAATTGTATGTATCGATATTGAGACATGTAAAGGCTCACCCGAAGGTTCAAACAGAACCCACACCTTTAAAAGAGAATTAAACATTTAATAAAACTACCAGATCCCTACCTTTGTTGATTCACAGGTTTCAACAAGACCGAGGGTTCGAATCTCCATTTGGAGCACTCACCCTTATGTTGAATTTAATACTTTTAATCACCAATTAAAAACTCAGTACAGTGCCAGGCTCAACGCCTACGACATTGGAATAAATTATATAGAGAACCGAATTTCACATTTCGAAGTTACATTAAATTACTGTATGAAAAACATCTCTATAGATTATCAAAACCAAGGTTAGGGTTTAGTTTGGACCATCGCTACACTGAGTTGTAAACATAGGCCGAGAGCTCGAGTCGCATTTGGAGAGGTCGCTCAGGCATGAATAATAAACACCTAATTATTTTTACAAGGAAACTAAAAACATGACACCTCCAGAGTTCAAACCCTGTAAACGATAGTTTCCAAATATCAAACCCATAACATTTTGATGCAAAATCTATCATTTCTGATACTGAGAATAAATCAAAATAAATTACATTACATTTACAAGTATTAAGTCATAAACAAAGAACAAAACCAGAAACCAGGTTTTTTATTTCTTTAAGTTTTCACAATCGCAATCATACTGCCGAGAGAGACCAAAGGCCCTCCATCATCAATAACCCTATATAAAAACTCCTCTTTGAAGGTGATAGGAGAAACTCTAACTCAGGTCTATAGCTAATATAGTAATGTTGCATTGGCACCCTCTGTAACATCCCCAAAAGTTCGTAAAAATTAAAAAAAATCCTACGCGGTCTAAATGCCAATAAATGCTATACGAATTAAAAGGTTTCAGCATTTAATATTTCTATTCGTAATAAAAGGGACATTATAAATTCTTCCTACATAATCATTAATTATTTAATTATCTAGTTGATAATTAAATAGAAAATGTCGTCACACCGAAGTATATATATTTGTCATTTAAAACTTGTAGCAATACATTCAGTTAGTACTACAATTCTATATTGTTTATTTTAGTATCATAAACTTATAATAATTAAACATATAAGCATTCTTATCTCTGTGTGTAACAATGTAATACTTATTTACAGTTGTTAATTTCTGCGGAAAAACAACATGTTCGAGGGACCCTTATCGTAGTGACACCATAGATGTAATCGGGAAGTGTCATCTTTTAATAATCACAGTACTATATTAGTTTGTAAGCTTAAAAGTAGTTGTGTCTACTTTAAAACTCAGTTGAAACATTTATTAAGGTCCATTAGTTGATATTTATGTTTATATTGATAATCCTTTGCTACTATTTTCGTCATAAGTGTGTTTATTTCAACTTGGTATGTTACTCCTAGGAAAGTAGGATGTGTTAAAAGTTGACAAGAGGATTCTGTTAACAAACTGGGGCTTACTTAGCTTTCGATAATGCATGCTATGTTTGTTTTTCCAGGTCACAAGTTATTTATACCCTACTGTAGGGTCAAAAATCATATTTCTTGTATTAAGGACTCATATGACCAATAGTTTCAACATGATGGGAATAACATGCTAGTTCTAGTTTAGGTTAAACCTGATTGTATTTCAATCCTATACTATGTGAGTGATTAAAAATATTTAAAACATGCAATGGTAGCTTGTGCTATTGGTTAGTTTCATGAATTATGACGAGCGTGTTTATACCCAAACTATGGAGGAGTGGGTATTGATATCCACCCCACGCTATATTAATATGTAACCAAAATATATGTTGGAAACTATGCAAAGTGGTTTTTCATATTGATCTTGGTGGTAGCTAGTGCATTTAAGAATTTCATGTGGTTTAGCAATTAATGAGTCTTGGGTTTAAAAAACCCTACAACTATGCACTCAGGGTTTGGTCTCTTTTCATTTGTTGTGCTTCGTCATGGAGGGAGGAAGGAAGGCCTTCTCGGCTGCCAGGGTTATGCCTGCTGTACGATACCAAGAAATAGTTTGTTACAATTGTAAGGTGATTCTTTAATGTGGTGAGGTTGTGCAAATGTAACAACCGCACAGGTTTTCCTCTCGGCCAAGGTTCCATTCCTGTAAGGTAAGCTTAAAGGTTATACTTTCAATGTTTTACAGTGCATCCTTCAGTTTAAATATATTAGTGGCATTTTTTAACCTCACTGTCTTTTAATGGCAGGGATTTTAGTTAACTCCTACGGTGTTTGGTCCTGTGCAAAGGTGTGGAACTTGCCTCCAGTGTTGTGGCGGCCACGGTAAGCCTTGGTTTCATCCTTCAATGTCACCTCTGTCAACGCAAGGCTAGGTCGTGAGGGTTTTTAAGTTACTCTTCTGCAATGTTTATTTTGTAACAAGGGTCGAAGGCAAAGTTAGGGTTGTGGTTGTGCCTTCGTCTATTATTGATGTTGGATTTTTAAGGGCTGATGTCTTTGAATAGAGGACCCTAGGTAGTGTTACTGCAATTTTGTAAAACTCTTATGGATATACAGGATACTAGCTTCTCAGTTTGTTCTTCGTTTTTTACCTTTAAATGTTGTATAAGCATTGTATAATAAATTGTTTGCTCGTCTTTTTCGGAATGAAAATATTGAAATGTCAAGCTATAAATTTTGGTATTTGGATACTATCGTTTTTATGTCACAGGGTTGAACCCTGGAGCTTTCATGCTGCTAGGTTTTTGAAATTTGATTACTATTGATACCAGTATACCAGGCAAGTTCTCCTAGTGAGACTCGAACCCTCGGATGTTGTTTCTATGTTTTAATAAAAGTTTATAACTTTGTGTTTTTTATAAATACTTACAATGGAAGTTCGAACCCTCAAACATTTCAGACCTGTTCAGCGTTATCGCATAGGATTAAAAGATATAAATTTAAGGTTGTGGTTCTTTATTGAGCCTTCGGACAAGCCATTACAGGCCTCGATCCTGTAACTTAATGTTTTTCTTCAAAAATTTAAAGGGTAGATAACATCCTAGGCGTGCCCTCCATTGGGATTCGACCTAGGTGTTATCCTAGGTATGAAGAATGGATGTTGTGATGCACAGAGTGCCATCGAGCAAGTCTTTTGGATGTAAATTAAAATATTATCTTGCTGTATAGTTGATACGTAATTCGTTGCATGTTATTTGATTGATTATGGTTAATTTGTATTGTTTTAAAATCTTTGAAAGAAGCTCGAGTGAGCTCATAAGCTTTGAACCCGAAGGATGTTGTGATTGTGATGTAAAAACCGACCAATCTAGGCATACTCCTCCACGAGGCTGGAACCTGCGGCCTTCCATTTACTTGTAATTAAATTATTTATATGTTTGGAAGAACCCTATGATGGTGTTGAAAAGTGAAAGCTTAGGGTTTATCCCATAATACCTTTGTTATAGTATAAAGCAATTATGTCTGTAAATTGAAAGGGTTGATAAGCTTATAGTTTTATTTGTATAGTAATACAATAATATTTAACTAAAATAAGTCTAGGGTTTAACCCTTGGTGAAATCGACTTACTCCTTGTATTAGCCTAATTATTATAGATTATTATAATCCAGGATGTAAGGTCAAATTCTTATGCTTAATGATTATAATGTTTGTCAATTTACAAACATATTTTCTGTGTAATGATTGATGGAAATTTACTGTGTTGATTATATTGATGGAACTAATACTGCTATAGTTTTAGGTTTTGCTTCAACGTTTAGTTTAGATATATGATATCTAAGCAATATATATATATATATATATATATAATTACTTTGTATTACTGTTGATAGTTATGTAATATGAAGCTTTTGATTTCTGTTTTTTAAACATTACATTTAACTTAGGAGAAGAATAGTAAATATATAACTAGATATTTTAGTTTGCATTCTGAGATAAAAACTCTATATGATTCTGTTATTTGTTCTATAGAAATAAACATAAAATTTTAAATTCATTTACATTGATAAACAAAACCTAGAACTGATTTAATATATAGTGTGTATTTTTCTATATTGCATGAGTAGTATATCATAAAAGACTTATTCTATTTGAAGTATAAATTTACTGCTATTTTCCAATCTCATCCTCAAGTTAATTAATCACTTCCTATACTAGAGTACATTGTCTATGACGAAAGGAAAAATACAGGAAGATAATTTGTTCATTCATTTTCATCATCTCTTCATTCAATAAATTTGTAGAAATCTAATCTAACTAGAAATCAGAAAATAACATTTTTAACAGTCTTAACAGCATAGTTTAACTAGTGCAGAAAGGAAATGAAATATAACAAGTAAAAACCTGATAACTTGATAGGGTGGAAAAACACCCAAAGAGGCTTGTTCCTCCCAACCTTCTCCAGAAAAAGAAGCCATATCACTTGCTCCCTTGGACCCTCGAGCCTGTTTACTGAACCACTAGGAAGAAGACTCTGTGTAGAAGCAAGGCACTCAAGTTGTACTTCAGCAATCAATGGAGACTTGAATAGATCTCAAAACCTCTGCACTCAGCAGGAAAACTCTGCACTCGGCAGAAATAAGACAGACTTACACTGCAACTCAAAACATAGTTTCCCCTCAAGGAATCTCTTGTGTGCATACAACAAGAACCACAAGGTAAATTTTCTCGTCAGAAAAAGTGTGAGCCTCTGCTCAAATTCGATGGCTTATACAAGATGCGTAGGTCTTTTAGTGGTCAATTTTCAATAAATGAGCCTCAAGCTCCAGTTTCATATTCCAGGGAACTTGACCACAATTTAAGGGAGTTGTCCCATAACAACAGCTAGTTACTGAGTTCATGATGCTACCACTTGTCCATTTCCTTCTACCCCATATTCCATTCCTCTTAGTGGGTCAGTAAACACTCTTTCAAAAATCTCTTTGGGTGAGTGTCTCCTATTTTATTTTATTAAATAATAATATTTATGCGTTTACAGTCATCCTTGACCACTTGGTCAAATATAAAACTTTACAATTAAAGTTAAGACAATGTTTTTCCACAAACATAAAATGTCTCAAGTATTGGGTATATTACAAACACCCCCACTTAAGCTCAGCATTGTCCTCGATGTTGCTTATTCGTCATCAGAGCCTCCCCGGAACATAATTGGATGTGCTACCCACAAATTAGTTTCCAATTCCCAGGTAGCTTCATCCGGGATAAGATGCTTCCATTGCACCTTTACCTTCCCTATGGTATGATTCCAGAGCATAATTTCCCTCATGTCGAGGATATAGTTTGGTTGCACCTGAAAATATCCTTCGGGATCCACCTGTATGTCATTCCAATTTAGCACATGAGTAGCATCGTGCACATACTTTTTCAAAACATAAAGGTGAAAAACATTATGTATTCTCAAGTTAGATGGTAAATCCAATTGATATGCAACTGGTCCAATCCTTGATAGGACTTCGAATGGTCTACAATACCTTGGTCCTAGTTTAGCACAACTCCCAAGCTTAAAAGAACTTTTCTTGGGTTTTACCTTTACAAAAACATGATCTCCAACCTAAAACTCTTTTTCAGTTTGTTTCATATCTGCGTAACTTTTTTGTTTGTCTTGTGCAATTTTTAAATTGCCTTGTACCTATTTAATGGTTAGCTCCATCTCTTTTAACAAATATGGTCCTAACATCAATCTATCAATAGGATTACTCCAAGAAATAGGAGTATTGCATTTCCTTCCATATAAAATCTCAAATGGACTAAATCTAGCAGAAGTTTGATAGTGATTATTGTAAGCAAACTCAACTAAATGTAAATAGTTTTCCCATTTAGTTGGTTGATCTTTTACATACATTCTTAACATGTCTTCTAAAATCTGATTCACCCTTTCAGTTTGTCCATTAGTTTGACGGTGAAAAGATGTACTGAAATTTAACTTACTATCTAAACCTTTAAATAATGTTGTCCAAAATTTTCTAGTAAACTTAGAATCACGATCAGAAATTATAACCTTAGGAATTCCGCGTAAACGAAAGGTTTGCTTCATAAACACATCAACAATGTTAGCATCTTTAAAAGTAGTTTTAACCGGAATAAAATGAGCTGCTTTACTAAGCTTATCCACAACTACCATTATTGAGTCATTCTGTTTTTTATTCTTAGGAAAACCAGTTATAAAATCAATACTTATAATTTCCCACTTCCATTCCGGAATTGACAATGGTTGTAATAGGCTAGCTGGGTGTTGATGTTCAACTTTAATTTGCTGACATTCAAAGTACCTAGCTATGTACTCATCTACTTCGTTTTTTTATGTTGGGCCAAAAGTAATCATTTCTCAACATAATTATCATTTTCTGATAACCAGGGTATCCTCAATAAGGAATTTTATGAATTTCACCTAAAATCAACAAATTAAATTTTGACACATTAGGTACATAAAGTATGTTTTTATAAGTCATTAAACCTTTTATGTTAATGCTGTAATCTGTTATTAAATTTTTAGATACATTTTCAGCAATTTTATCATGTAATTTTTGTAATTATCGTCTTGTTTGATTCCTTCTTCAATCTGATTTTCCAGATATGTTTTATAAGTGTTGATTGTTGCCACAAAATTTAATTTAGCATTTCTTCTTAAGGCATCAACAACTTTGTTTTCTTTACCCTTAATGTGTTGAATCTCGAAATCGTATTTGCTAAGGAAAGCTAGCCACCTAGCTTGCCTTGCGTTTAGATTTGTTTGATCCAACACATATTTTAAACCTTTATTATCTGTCATTAGTGAAAACTTCCTTCCAATCAAGTGATGGCGCCACATTTTTAATGCATGTATAACGACTTCCAGCTCTAGATCGTAGGTTGCGTAGTTCTTTTTCATAATTTTTAACTTCCTTGACCCGTAGGCTATTACATGACCTTCTTGAGTTAACACTCCACCAGGTCCATCGTTGCATGCATCAGTGCATACAATGAAATCCTTATTTGGATATGCAATTTTTAATATAGGTTTTGTTGTTAATAATTCTTTTAATTTCTTAAAACTCTCCTCACACTTTTGATCCCATACAAATTTCTTTCCCTTCTCCTGTAAGGAGGTTATGGGATTCGCAATTCTGGAGAATCCTTCAATAAATTTTCTGTAGTAACCTGTTATTCTCATAAATGAAAGTACATCAGTTACATCTTTAGGGACGGGCCACTCATTAATTGCTCATATTTTATCTAGATCAACTGTGATCCCATCTTTAGATATTATGTGACCTAAGTACTATATTTTATCTTTGTAAAAGTCACATTTACTGAACTTAGCATAAAGTTGATGTTCTCTTAACACTTGCAGAATTATTTTTAAGTGTTCGTTGTGTTCGTTGTGTTCTTCTTTAGTCTTAGAATAAATTAGAATATCATCAATGAACACAAGTACAAACTTATATAGATACTTATGTAGAACATTATTCATTAGACACATAAAGACTACTGGAGCGTTAGTTAGCCCAAAAGGCATAACTACGAACTCGTAATGACCATAACGGGTCCTGAAAGCAGTTTTAAAAATGTCTTCATATTTTATCCTGACTTGATGGTATCCTGACCTCAAGTCTATTTTAGAAAATATCGATGCTCCACGTACTTGGTCAAATAGATCATCGATGCGGGGCAGGTGATATCGATTTTTAATAGTCATTTTATTTAGTTGACGGTAATCTATGCATAATCACTAGGTACAGTCCTTCTTTTTAACAAAGATAACTGGTGCTCCCCAAGGAGACACACTTGGCCTTATGTAGTTTTTTATCGATTAGTTCCTTCAACTGTGATTTTATTTCATTAAGTTCCAAAATATTCATTCTGTAAGGAGCCTTTGAGTAAGGCACCGCACCCGGTACTAACTCAATGGTGAAAACTAGTTCCCTTTTCAGAGGTAGTCGTAGAATTTCTTCCGGGAATACATCAAAAAAGTCCTTAAGAATAGGTATGTCTTCCAATTTTAACTTATCTTCTTTAGATGAATGTTTGTCATTAATTACATTTACTACAAACATTTTACACCATTTCCTTATAGCCTTTTTAACTTGTAAAGCATAAATTTGTCTAACATAAGTTCTTCTAGGAATTCCCTTTAATGTTTCAATTTCTCCATCATTATTTAAACAAGTAAAAGTCTTTTCAAAACAGTTCAGCACTACTCTATGCCTTTCAAGCCTATCCATGCCTATTAATATGTCATAAGACGTCAAAGGTAAAATATTCAATTTAATCTTGCGTCTTTAACTGACTCATAAGCAAATCACAACTTTTAACAAATTCTACAACTTTTATTTTGGTTCCTATTGCTAACTGCACCAACCATGATTTATCAAATTTTTCTACTTTTAACTTGCAACTCTTCACTCAATCAGGTGATATGTAACTCAAACTTGCACCTAGATCAATTAGAATAGAGATAGGTTTGTTTTGTATCATACCTTCGATCTCGACCATGGAAATTTGATGGTTTACTTGTTGGTTTTCCAGCACTGCATTGATTCTAGGCATTTCCCTTGCTAAATCACCAACTGTTGGTTCTATCTGCATCGTAGGAATGTTGCTGGCTGTCTTTCTTTTGAGTGGGAAGTTTGCTCTAGTATGCGGTCCATTATAGTCATAACATTTTAAAGGTGGTCTTTGTTCATTATTCCTGACATTATTATTATTGTTACCATTGTTATTAGGCACATTTCTTGCAGCTGTGTAATTCTGTGGTGCATTACCTCTGTAATTATTGCCTTGAAAATTTATGTTATTGAAATTTTTATTATTTACAGAATTCTTGAAATTACAAATTTTATTTTTATGCTCTAAATTAATTGGCTTATTATTCTTCCAACTCGATATGCCTTCCCTTTTCTTATTCTGTTCAAAACAGAAATTGGCCTTTCTCATGGCTTCTTCAAGAGTTGCAAGATTATCGTATTCAATTCTATCTTTTATGTTAAATGGTAAGCAACTTAGAAACCTTTGTACCTTAGGTTTATCTTCAACTAAGTAAGGTACATATTTTAATAGACTCATAAATTTGCTACTTAACTCCTTCATACTCATAGAACCCAATTTTAAGTCATAAAACTCTTTTGCCTTATCTTCGTAGTATTGTTCGGACAAAAACTTTTTCTTAGATAATTTATTAAATGCACTCCATTTTATAGTTCTTTCTTTAATACTTTTAACTCTCTTAATATCCTGCCACCAAATGTCTGCTTTTCCGGTCAGATTGTAAATGGCCATCTTGGCTTTTAACTGAGATGAATAATCATAAATCTGAAAATACTTCTTCATACCGAACATCCATGTTTCGGCTACCTCACCCTTTTCATTTTTGCCATTAAATGTTGGTGGTTTTATCTTCTTAAATTCCCTTGAAATTTGTTCATAATGTTTATGCTTTTTCTTAGGACCATAGTCACTATCACTGTTGTCTTGATCAAAATTATGTTTTCTTCTATAAGTTTTATCATCAGATTCGGAAGAAGAGTCACTTTCCTTTTATAGTATTTTACTTTCTTATCTCTATGTTTATAGGACATAGTTCCAAACTCATATTTTACTTCTATTCTCTTATCTTTTTCATCATTATGATATTTTTCCAGCAAAATTTGGTTCAACTCTTCCTATGCTCTTAGAATCCTTTCGTTTTCTTTTTTAACATTTCTTATGTCATTTTTTAAATATTTAACCGTACGTAAAAGTTGAGATGATTGATCATTTAATTCTACATAGATTTCTTCATTAATATTCTCATGTTTGTTATTATTACATTCACTACGATGAGATCTTTCCTCTGCGGATTCTTCCGGTATTTCCATACCTGCAATTTAAATGTCAAATTGTTCTGTACATAAACAAATTATAACAAAAGTTAGTAACTAAGTTTTTATGTTTTCATTTTCTGTTTGTGTGCGTGATCCTTTTTCATCCCTAGAGTTTGAACTCGCGCTATGATACCACATGTAACATCCCAAAAATTTCGTAAAAATTAAAAAACATTCTACGCCATCGGAATGCCAATAAATGTTGTATGGATGAAAAGATTTCAGCATTTAATATTTATGTTCGTAATAAAAGGGACATTATAAATTCTACCTACATAATCAGTAATTATTTAATTATCTAGTTGACAATTAAATAGAAAATGTCGTCACACCGAAGTATATATATATTTTCCTTTAAAACTTGTAGCAATACATTCAGTTAGTACTACAATTCTATATTGTTTATTTTAGTATCATAAACTTATAATAATTATACATGTAAGCATTCTTATCTCTGCTTGTAACAATTTAATACTTATTTACAGTTGTTAGTTTCAGCGTAAAATCAACATGTTCAAGGGACCCATATCTTAGCAACACCATAGATGTAATCGAGAAGTGTCATCTTTTAATAATCACAGTACTATATTAGTTTGTCAGCTTAAAATTAGTTGTGTCTACTTTACAACTCAGTTGAAACATTTATTAAGGTCCATTAGTTGATATTTAGGTTGATATTGATAATCCTTTGCTACTATTTCCGCCGTAAGTGTGTTTATTTCAACTTGGTATGTTACTCTTAAGAAAGTAGGATGTGTTAAAAGTTGACAAGAGGATTCTGGTAACAAATCGGGTCTTACTTAGCTTTCGCTAATGCATGCTATGTTTGTTTGTCCAGGTCACAGGTTATGTATACCCTAGTAGGGTCAAAAATCATATTTCTTGTATTACGGACTCATATGGCCAATAGTTCCAACATGATGGGAATAACATGCTAGTTCTAATTTAAGTTAAGTGATGGTATTCCAATCCTATACTATGTGAGTAATTAAAAATATTTAAAACACGCAATGGTAGCTTGTTCTATTGGTAAGTTTCGTGAATTATGATGAGCGTGTTTATACCAAAACTATGGAGGAGTGGGTATTGATATCCACCCCACGTATATTAATATGTAACCAAAATATATGTTGGAAACTATGCAAAGTGGGTTTTCATATTGATCTTGGTGGTAGCTGGTGCATTTAAGAATTTCAAGTGGTTTAGAAATTAATGAGTCTTGTGTTTAACAAAACCCTACATATATGCACTCAGGGTTTGGTCTCTTTGCATTTGTTGTGCTTCGTCGTGGACGGAGGAAGGCAGGCCTTCTTGGTTCCCAGGGTTACGCGTGTTGCACGATACCAAGAAATAGTTTGTTACAGTTGTAAGGTGGTTCTTTAATGTGGTGAGCTCGTGCAAATGTAACAACCGCACAGGTTTTCCTCTCATCCAAGGTTCCATTCCTGTAAGGTAAGATTAAATGTTATACTTTCAATGTTTTACAGTGCATCCTTCAGTTTGAATATATTAGTGGCATTGTTTAACCTCATTGTATTTTAATGACAAGGATTCAGTTAACGCCTATGGTGTTTGGTCCCGTGCAAAGGTGTGGAACTTGCCTCCAGTGGTGTGGCGGCCACGGTAAGCCTCGGTTTCATCCTCCGGTGTCACCTCTGTCAACGCAAGGCTAGGTCGTGAGGGTTTTTAAGTTACTCTTCTACAATGTTTGTTTTGTAACAAGGGCCGAAGGAATAGTTAGGGTTTGAAAGATGTTAGGGTTGTGGTTGTGGCTTTGTCTATTATTGATGTTGGCTTTTTAAGGGATGAGGTCTCTGAATAGAGGACCCTCGACAGTTTTATTGCGGTTTTGTAAAACTCTTATGGATATACAGGATACTGGCTTCTCAGTTTGTTCTTCGTTTTTTACCTTTAAATGTTGTATAAGCACTGTATAATAAATTATTTGCTTGTCTTTGTCGGAATGAAAATCTTGAAATGTCAAGCTATAAATTTTGGTATTTGGATACTATCGTTTTTATGTCACGGGGTTGAACCTTGGAGCTTTCGCATTGCTAGGTTTTTTAAATTTGATTACTATTGATACTAGTATACCAGGCGAGTTCTCCTAGTGAGACTCGAACCCTTGGCCTAATCTAACTTGATAGGGTGGACAAACACCCAAATAGGCCTGTTCCTCCTAACCTTCTCCCACTAGTACAAAATGAGGAATTAATGACTAAAATTTGACTATAAAGGACTATTTATGAGTCGGTGACTAATAATAGCGAATTTCCACTATATTATAGCTAGTCGTATTTCACTAGTCATTAATTGGTTTACTTATTAGTCATTGATTTAGTCATTGATAGTCACTGATTTACTCATTGATAGTCACTGATTTAGTCATTGATTGCCACAATTAAGGACCAAATATACGACTAAATAAACTACTAGATGATAGCATATTAATGACTAAGCTAAATACGACTAAATGTTAGTCGCGCTATAAGATACTGGAATTTAGCTACTAATAGTCCTAAATATGTGAATTTCGTCGTTTTCTTAGTCACTAATTTATGATAGGGTACGGAGGAATCGAACAACCAATCTCCTGCCTATAATTAGGCAGGTGCTCTACCATTGAGTTAGCACCTTTCAAGAAGTTGTTATTGCTTGACAATGATGATATTCAAACAAATTTTGCGTCATTCAAGCATACAAAATAATGATTACCAAGTTACTATATATCCACAATGGCTTACCTTGTTATATACTTGCTAGAAGTAGGTATATTTTTGTCAACAATGAGACAATCATACTTGCTAGAAGTATGCTCAGTATTGAGGCTTATTAGTCCCAACTTGACAAACTAGATTGCATTCATCTGGAAATGAATTAAAAAATAATAGATAAGGATCATTATATATATGGAAAGATATATCTTGTATTTCAATATTAGTCCACAATAAAAGTGTACAACAAATATTAATACATCAAGCCAAATGGGTTGACACACAAATCTCCCTCCTTTGGAGCCAAACTGTTTATTTCCTAAATATGCTATAATTTATTGAGTTAGGTACAAAAATTCAACCAAGATTTCCATGGATACAATTGAATATAATCCTTCTAACTTTTACCAAAAAAATGTATTCACCGGATTGGTAGTATAAATGAATATTTTTATATGAACTTGATCTTGTTAAGGTAGAAGTAGGCCATAATGCCATATGCAAAATCCATTAGTATTAATATCCACACCTCATGCATGCCACAATCCAAACCTATAGTATCAAAATTGGGTGAGCTCTAAAGGATTTTACAACCACCTAGTCCTATGCAATCATATATATGATGTAGATAGTATTTCATTTTCACCGAAAGAAAAATCCATAGAAGACAACCATGCTATGAAGATAGGCATGTGTTGTTGTTAATTACAAAAACATGGCAATGTAATTGGTTAGTAAGTTTGAAACAATACAAATATTATAAACATGGATTTAAGGAAGAACTTGTGCCAAATTAAACAAAAGAAAATAAATGTATGCTTGAAACATACCTAAATGCGAAATCCTCTAGTGATCATGAACACGAGCAAAAAAATTGATGCCACTAACCAAGTCTGTTTAATATCAGGAACTGCAGCATCCATCAACTCTCCAACTCCTTTCATGTCAAGAACAAGTTTGTCAAAGCAAGGTCAGTGGAATTATTATAGAGAGAATATAACTAGGAAAATACCAAAGTTCTAAAATTCATGTGATTAATAAAGAAAATAAAATTCTAATGGGAATGTATAGAACACAGATGATAAGATACAGAATTACAACTTACATGAGTTGTGAGGATTACTCCAAGCAAGTTGAGGAAAAATACAGATGCAGGCCTTTGAAAATTCTTACTTCCCAAAAGCATTTGCAATGAATTGAAAGAAACACTTCATTCATTTGAACTACTAGAAAACACAGAGAGAATTTTGGAGTTTACACACTTTTTTATGATAGTGTTCTATAAATATCAGATCGACACAAAAAGCTAACCTGTAGAATTAGGGAATTGTAACTGTGAGCCCCTATCTGTTTGTTAGAGATTTCCCTTTGAGCAGTAGAAAAGAGACTGGTGTTGAATATTGTAACTTCTAAGAATATTATATTTGTATATTATTTATTCCGGAGATGTTCCATACCTCCGATGTGATTATACTATGAATCCGGAGATGTTTATTCCTCCGAATTGGTTGTGGTAACTAGGGTTATTAGACCCACCATGTGGGGGTCGGCCCAGTCAGTTATAATAGGGTATTTAACCTAATGGTTAAATACGAGCCTACATGTACTTGTGTAAAATACATGTCAGTGTAGTGTATAAATAGAGGAGGTATGTTCCTCATTTGACACACACACACACTTGAGAGAGGCGCACTTGTGGAGGAGAGATCTGCTATGGTGGAGAAGGAGATCATGTCTTTGGTTTGCATCTTTGTATATTGCTGGTCATCTATATTGAGGAAGCTTTACTGGGTTTTCTACCCCATGAGGGTTTCCTAGGATAAATCTGTGTCTCTTGTGTTTATGCTATGCTTGTTGTTTCTTCAGTGATCCTGTATATGCTATTACTGTGAAATGGAATGTAATGCTGCTATTTTCTGTCTTAGCATATTAAATTTTAACATGGTATCAGAGCTAACCTGAAGGAAGACAAGGTATGACACTTATGACACTTGCTTTACTTACGACAATTTGAAGGTTAGGGTTTTACATAGCAAAAACCAGTCATCGTGGAACTTTCGCTATAAATCCATTTCTGCGAAGGTTCAGGGTCTGAAAAGTTTACAGGTCGAAGATAACATCCCCAGGTACCTTGTGTCCAAAGGGAACCCTTAGATTCGTTGTACTTTATAAGTTATGATCAGTACAAGTTAGGGTTTTTGCCTCTTCCAGATCTCAGTCAAAATCAGGTCACCTTGGAAAAAAGGTCATAACTTGGGCTAGGAAGCTCCAAATGAAATTTCGTAAAAAGTGAAAGGTAGTACACAAACTATACTATCTCAGAAAACTTTTTCAGAGGACGAAGGTGAACCAGTGACACGTGGCACGCTGTACAAGTTTGCTCTCCTGTTTTATCCCATAAACAGGTCACGTTGTGACACTTGGCATAACTCTCTCTCAGAGAGTCCAATTGAGGTCAGACCTGTCAATATGGAAATATAACAGGGCAAGATATCTCAAGAAAAGTTTTCAGAGGCCGAAGTTCAAACAGTGACACGTGGAACTCCATACAAGTTCGCTCTCCTGTTTTATCCCATAAACAGGTCACGTTGCGACACTTGGCATAACTCTCTCTCAGAAAATCCAATTGAGGTCAGACCTATCAGGATGGAAAGATGACAGGTCAGGCTACTGCAGAAAAAGTTTTCAGACCCTGTGGAAAATAAATTTCAGAGTTATAGCAGAAACAATCAGGTGCATATTTCTGTCAAAACAGAATTATTTTTGGAGCACCTTTATTCATGGCTTCCGGAATTTAGGGTTTCGGAGAAAGTTAGAATTTTTGGAATCGGAGTCCATGGCTGAATGCTACTCAGGAAAATTGAAATTTAGAGACCAAGATCGAATTTTTGGTTGGGTAGAAGACCGGGCTTCATCAAACCCTAGTTCAGGTTCCTGTCCAGAAGATCCAGAAGTTTCGAAGGCAATTTTGAGGGGTCAAATTTTGGAGATTTCAAAATTGAAGAATGCTAGGTTGATCAGCTCAGCAAGACACATTCTTCCATCCATTCAGAAGTATGAAATTCAAAGATTGAATTTTTAGGGTTTCTCTAGCAAACCCTAATCAAGCTCCAGATCAAGTTTCAGGGGGAGTTGAGGCTAAGGCCTTACATAAGAAGACTACAAAAGGTCTCAACAGGTATGACTTAAGGAGGTTCAGGTATGCCTTGAAATCTGACTCTTGATTAAGTTCATAATGTGTTTGTCTTCATGTTATTTATTAGTACAATCTTGATTAATTGTCTTATCACCCTAGTAACAATATGAATGCATGTGAATGATCGAAGACATTCATTAATTAGGGATATATGATTGTACTTATGCATTATGGTGTTGTGTAAGGTTGATGTTGTCTGCTAACAAGACACAGGTACATCGCAAAAGACAAATCAAGTTCCATGACCATGACAACATGAAGACAAAGACTCACGAGGTATGTATGACTTTGTTATATTATGTTTAACCTATGAGACATGCAGGTTCTAGCTCAGGATCTCTAAATCATTGAAGAGATTGTTTAGGTATGTTGTACATAACTAAGCAGGTATACTAATCCAGGTATGTTTTCCTATGTCATGTTAGAATCTTACCTTGTGTAAGTATACTTGGTATGATTGGTTAGTAATCAAGGGTTTATGCATACTAGATCAAACAAGAATATGCATGAGTAAAAGAAGACTTCCTTGAAACCCTGAATACTAATGATCATGACTGTACATATTCAAGATTATTTAGAATTAGAATGTTTTGATAATATTGAGAATATACTAATGAATGTATGTTTGTGTATGAGATCATGAGGATGACACTAGTGTACACTTGAGCATGCACAGTGGTACAGAATGAATAGAAGTTCAGAAGACATACAGAAGATCAAGCGGGAGACAACCACACAAACATAAAAGATAAGTATTTGAGTTGTTATTAGAAATAGTAAATGATATTGCTTGTATGCATATTTGTATTCCTAGGATATATCATGCTGAGTGTAAACATTCATAAAGCATTGAACAGTATACTACTAATATGCATATGATTGGTAAATTGGACAAACATTCCATTGTTGCTTGTCTAGAATGAAACCTCTTTGATGACATACTGAGAGATGTGCACACTCTCGATAGTATGTTCTGGTAGAGATGGAAGGCATCTAGATAGCCACTGTATGCATACAGGATATGGGAAAGTGTTGTGCCAAAGTATTGGTCAAAATAGTTGCATAACTATGTAAATGATATCTGTATGCATAATAGGTTATCATGTCAATATGATTTGATGATTATGAAGTATTACTA
This sequence comes from Larix kaempferi, assembly GCA_027924585.1. Classification (NCBI taxonomy): domain Eukaryota; kingdom Viridiplantae; phylum Streptophyta; class Pinopsida; order Pinales; family Pinaceae; genus Larix; species Larix kaempferi. Next base: position 7,649,675 of record BSBM01001357.1, on the reverse strand, counting down.
ATCATGTACTTAATTTTGATTTGTAGGAAAGATCATGATGAATGATGAACTCTGAACAAGCGATGGATGTTCAACAAAAGATTTACAAATCAAACACACTATAGAAAGCTTGTGGTTAAGAGATTCTCTTAGAAAGAGGAAGAGAATCATGATGAGATGTTTTGCTCCAAGGGACTAGATAAGACCATTCTCTTAATAATGTAATCAGGTTCTGTATGGGTTCCCAGGATCGGTAGTCAATTGATGAGCTTAATGATCATCATGGGTGATGTGGATCTCAACCTTTTCTACAAGGTTGAATATGGGTTCTATACACATATGACATGGATGCAAGAAGGAACTCACCACAGAGTTCGAATGATTTTGAGGCTCATATTAGTAGACCCATCTAACGAGAGATGGCACAGATAGATATGCAGAAGATCACTCAATGCTGAGTGTGAATAATGGACAATTGACAGCTTCATAACAAAGCTTGGGCTTTACCAGAAATAAAATTGTTCCTAACCTTTACCTTAAGGTTGTGGATGATGAACCTATCATACCATTATTGTATGACGATGATCTCTTTCTGAAAAGGAATGAGAAACAGGTCATAAAAATGGCTGCAGAAATGAAAATGAAAGATCTCGGATTAATGCACTACTTCTTAGGTCTAGAAGTATGGCAAGATCCAAAATGAATCTTTTAATTCAAGGTAAGTATGCTGTGAAGTTTCTAAAAAGATTAGATATGTTGGAGTATAAAGCCATGGCCACTCCCATGGACTCCAACTTGAAGTTGTTAGTTAATGACTCATCGTATTTAGTGGACCTAACCCTATATAGACAAATCGTTGGGTCATTGATGTATTTAACAAATACTAGGCCAAATATATGCTTTGCTGTAAATACCCTAAGTCAGTATCTAGTAGAACCTAGAAAGGTTCACTTAATAGCTACAAAGCATGTAGTGAGGCACCTAAAAGGTACATTAGATTTTTGGTCTATATTATCTTGGAGGTCATGAACTCCATTTACATGGTTACTCAGATTCTAATTAGGCAGGAAGTGTCTCAGATAGAAAGAGTACATCAGGTGGATGTTATAGTCTTGAATCTGCCATGATCTCATGGTTCAGCAAGAAACATTCTAGTGTGGCTCTCAGTACTGCTGAAGTAGAATATATGGCTGTATGCTCTGCCAGCTGTGAAGTAGTATGGCTTCAGAAGCTTTTATATGGAGTGTTTGACTTAGAAATGGATCCCACTGTGATTATGTGTGATAATCAAAGCTGCATTAAGATGTCTGAATATCCTGTGTTCCACAATAAGTCAAAACACATTGAGATCCGATACTTCTATATACGAGATATGGTGCAGAGGGGATCTATCAAGCTCGAGTATATAAGCACTGAGGATTAGATTGCTGATATCCTGACTAAACCTTTGTCTCGAGTAAAGTTTGAATACTTCCGAGACAAGCTTGGTATAGTCCAGAAGGACCCTCCTCGAAAGGGGGAGTAGTATAGTATTTGATAACAATTCTGTCCCTTAAATTTTGTTTTGTTGCACTTAGCTACTTAGAATTATTTATATTTAGAACTCTTATATATCTTTTATTCTAGATGTATACATGTCTTTGATGTGATGTATACATGTTTTGATGTTAGATGTATTAGTGAGAATACATGCTAGATGTATACATGTTTTTGATGTGATGTATACATGTTTTGATGTTAGATGTATTAGTGAGAATACATGCTAGATGTATACATGTCTTTGATGTGATGTATACATGTTTTGATGTTAGATGTATTAGTGAGAATACATGCTAGATGTATACATGTTTTGATGTTAGACGTATTAGTGAGAATACATGCTAGATGTATACATGTTTTGATGTGATGTATACATGTTTTGATGTGATACATGCTCTTGGATATTTGTACCTGTATAGATGAGAATACAGATGAGGATTGGATCATCCTTGAACTTAAGTTCTAAAGTGAGCCGTAGACGTGAGGTCTCCGAAAATGAAGTCCTTAGTGGACAATTGAGGGGATTGGATCATCCCTGGACTTTCAGTCCTAAAGAGAGCCGTAGACGTGAGGTCTCCGAAAATGAAGTCCTTAGTGGACAGTTGAGGGGATTGGATCATCCCTGGACTTTCAGTCCTAAAGAGAGCCGTAGACGTGAGGTCTCTGAAAATGAAGTCCTTAGTGGACAGTTGAGGGGATTGGATTATCCCTGGACTTTCAGTCCTAAAGAGAGTCGTAGACGTGAGGTCTCTGAAAATGAAGTCCTTAGTGGACAGTTGAGGGGATTGGATCATCCCTGGACTTTCAGTCCTAAAGAGAGCCGTAGACGTGAGGTCTCTGAGAATGAAGTCCTTGGTGGACTTGAGGGGATTGGATCATCCCTGGACTTTCAGTCCTAAAGAGAGCCGTAGACATAAGGTCTCCGAGAATGAAGTCCTTGGTGGACTTGAGGGGATTGGATCATCCCTGGACTTTCAGTCCTAAAGAGAGCCATAGACGTGAGGTCTCCGAGAATAAAGTCCTTACTGGACAGATGAGGATTGGATCATCCTTGAACTCAAGTTCTAAAGTGAGCCGTAGACAGGTGTCTCCGAGAATAGAGGATAGGACTGCATCGTCCTTGGACCTTGGTTCAAAATGCACGTGATTGGATTAATCATCCTTAGACAGTAAATCCAGGAAGGATAGTCTTAAATGTGATTGTGGTTGGATTAATCATCCTTAGACAGTAAATCCAGGAAGGATAGTCTTAAATGTGATTGTGGTTGGATTAATCATCCTTAGACAGTAAATCCAGGAAGGATAGTCTTAAATGTGATTGTGGTTGGATTAATCATCCTTAGACAGTAAATCCAGGAAGGATAGTCTTAAATGTGATTGTGGTTGGATTAATCATCCTTAGACAGTAAATCCAGGAAGGATAGTCTTAAATGTGATTGTGGTTGGATTAATCATCCTTAGACAGTAAATCCAGGAAGGATAGTCTTAAATGTGATTGTGGTAGGATTAATCATCCTTAGACAGTAAATCCAGTAATTCCGAAAGGAAGGATAGTCTTAAATATGATTGTGGTTGGACTAATCATCCTTAGACAGTAAATCCAGTAATTCCGAAAGGAAGGATAGTCTTAAATATGATTGTGATGAAATTGATCCAGTAATTCTGAAAGGAAGGATCATGTATATAGATGACGATGCTGATGATCGTGTGATGACGATGCTGCTGATCGTGTGATGACGATGATGTTGATCGTGTGATGATGATGTTGTTGATCGTGTGATGACGATGCTGCTGATCGTGTGATGATGATGCTGATGATCGTGTGATGACGATGCTGATGATCGTGTGATGATGATGCTGATGATTGTGTGATGACGATGCTAATGATCATGTGATGACGATGCTGATGATCGTGTGACGACGATGTTGATCGTGCGATGATGATGTTGATGATCGTGAGATGACGATACTGATGATCGTGCGATGACGATGCTGATGATCGTGAGATGACGATGCTGATGATCGTGTAATGACGATGTTGATGATCGTATGATGACGATGATACTGATCGTGATGGTCTAGATGACGATGTTGATGATCGTGAGGATCCAGACGTTGATGTTGCTATAGTTGTTCGAGTGCTGCAGAAGATAAAGACTAAGTACTGAAGATGTTGATGTTCCAATAACTGGTTGAGTTACTGATGATGTTAAGAAAGCTTCCAATGATTTATAGATGTATCATGTATGATGTATGACTCGTTGCTCCTGCATATATTGTTATAATATCCTTCTCGTTAAGGGGGAGTGTTGAATATTGTAACTTCTAAGAATATTATATTTGTATATTATTTATTCCGGAGATGTTCCATACCTCCGATGTGATTATACTATGAATCCGGAGATGTTTATTCCTCCGAATTGGTTGTGGTAACTAGGGTTATTAGACCCACCATGTGGGGGTCGGCCCAGTCAGTTATAATAGGGTATTTAACCTAATGGTTAAATACGAGCCTACATGTACTTGTGTAAAATACATGTCAGTGTAGTGTATAAATAGAGGAGGTATGTTCCTCATTTGACACACACACACACTTGAGAGAGGCGCACTTGTGGAGGAGAGGTCTGCTATGGTGGAGAAGGAGATCATGTCTTTGTTTTGCATCTTTGTATATTGCTGGTCATCTATATTGAGGAAGCTTTACTGGGTTTTCTACCCCATGAGGGTTTCCCAGGATAAATCTGTGTCTCTTGTGTTTATGCTATGCTTGTTGTTTCTTCAGTGATCCTGTATATGCTATTATTGTGAAATGGAATGTAATGCTGCTATTTTCTGTCTTAGCATATTAAATTTTAACAACTGGTACTTTCCTACTTAATGATAGTGAAAGATATATGGATATGGCATAAGGGATTATGTTGTGTGTTCTATGATGCCAATTCATTTTATTGAGATGTAAAACGGTTCTTTGCTATTAGGAGTTGTGTATGCATGCAACATACTCCATGGAGAATTTTGGATGAGATTTTCTCTGTTCATAATGTATCCACATCTTAATGTCCTACAATCAACTTATGGCTCTATTAGAATGACATCAGAGAAAGGAATGAATCCAAAGAGTAGTACTTGTTATACAGGAAGTACAATTATGTGCTCAGTTCTAACTTCTGCAAACTCATCATGGATTTGAACATTTTTAGAACTATGTGTTTTATTCTACAAGTTGATAATAACCTCTCATAGTTGTGGCCCATGGGAAAAGAAGGATAACCAAATAGATGCATATTTCATGTAACCAACTCTCTTTTTATCATATTGTAATGCCATTGGACATTAATTCTAGAACATTTCCCACGATATTGATGCTCTTAGTCCATAGTATATCAATTTGGATTGGATTTGAACACAATTGATATCATTAGCAGCAGTCACTTTTAGTCAACTTTTTATTTTGTAGCTAATTCTAAACGGAATCATGCTTCAAACCTCACGGCTATGCTATTTTCCCACAGTCAAATGTTGTATGCTACTGCTGGAATCGATTGGTCAGCAGAGGAAAACATTTTTATTCTTGTTTGTATTAGTTTCCACCCTAACTATTCATGCAAATAATTTTGTGTTTGAGTTACACTCTAGAGCATAAATTTAATAGTATTCATATATGCGTGTTGGACTTGAAACTCCCTCACTAGTCGCATTCTTTCTTTCCTGCAGTGTTGCATGCTGCTGGCAACACTAATGGTTATTGAAGGATATGTAGTTTTGTACTATTGTTTGTATTGGTTTCCACCCTTGGTATTGTTGCAGCAATTTCTGTTGGAGTTATACCTTTATGCAATGGAAGTTCAATTTACTAGCATTGGCATTGGTCTAGATGTTGTAAAACTGCTAACAGTAATGCTCTAGTGTGTGTTGTATTTTTAAACTATGTTGCTTTCTTTTCTTATAGCACAACTAGAGAATTATACTTTCTCATAAATTGATAGACTATTGCTTTGAGTATATTTTGACTTTAACCTTTGAAACCATTGCCTAGTTATGAATGGGTAATAACATGATACAAGTTTATTTGTGATCTAGTTTTGTTTAAGACACCCCTAAGGTGAAAGAAGCAATAGCTTCGCCTAAATTATCCAATTTTAGATATTTTAGAGCTTTGAACCTAATGTGGTATGTCAATGCAACTATTGATGAAGCTTGAGGAATTATGAAAAACTCGAGATTGGTGACCATGTTCTGCCCATGAATTTGTTTTATTAATGGATCCAAGGAGCAGACTTTATGTACATGCTATGAAGTGGATTTTTTTTAGTGTTGAGTTTATATATACTGTTAAGTTTTCCAATTCTTGGCTTTGGCAGTTTTTGTTAATTTAATGTAACTTCGAAGTATATTTTACTTGTATTTTATTATTGGACTAATCTTTGTATTTCTCTTCATAGTAATTATTTACTGAAATTCTTTTACTTTGATGTCACTTGTTAGGTTGATGTTGGCAATGCATTAGTGTTGTTTTTTCTTTGTTCCTTCTTTACCTTTACCGTCTTTTTCACAAGCTTGCATGTGTATTTTCTACTTTGTATCTAGTGGACATCTTTCTGCTATGATATTGCATTTTTACAACCAATGTTTGCACTGTAGTTCCCAGTGGTCTTCTCTTCAAGATCTCTTTGCTGCTTTTGGTGGGTTTCCTTTTTCTGTCTATGTTTGTCAGTAATTTCTTATTTAGCACTAGTATAGATTCATCTTAAACCCTGGATACATTAAGCACATAGAGGGTTCAAATGGATCTCTGCTAGTGTTAAAAGATATCTTTGTTGGTGTATTTCATGTATTAGTAATTATAGGTTTTTCTATTTGGTTTCTTTTTACATTATATGTTAGCTTGCATTTTAGTTTATAAGACCTTTTTCTTCCTGGGGTAATCAATTCCTCTCACCCTCCCACATGTTAGGCATTTAGAAGTGAATTCGATACCTCACAAGTGCCCTGGAGATTTTCCTCCTCTTCACCTCTTTTCTAGATAAAGGATGGTATTAAATGACAGCTGCAATAACAATTGTTAATCCTGCAGTACCTGGTGGTAATGGATCATGTGACCTCTCTAGGAATTGCTTGAACCAAGCTATACCTTGGAACTTGTTAGTGTGTTACCATTATACATGTGGTGGTGGCAAACATTGCTCTAGCCCTCAGACTGTGGAGTGTATGGTGCTTCTCTCAGTCCAATCAACTTCTTGATTTCTTTCAACTCAAACGGGTACAAAGTTGTTTCTGCTAGAAGAATTTTAGGAATGGGTTTCCTTTATTTGTAGGAAGTTTGTTATCATGTGTTTTTGTATACTCTCTATCTGGATTCGTCTTGTTTTGGATATAGTTGGCCTCTATATTTCACTTTCATATGATAGCACTGGTGTTATGAATGTATGAAAGAGGGAATTAATTGATCCCCAATCCCTGATCTTTTCTGACCTGCACTTGTTTTGGAAATGGAAGGTTTCCTTCAATCCACTGTGTAGTTGCTTCTTTGTTTATGCTTCCCAATTCAGTATTTCATTAAAGTTTAATTTCCAAGACTGGGTATTTTTTGTTTTGGGTTATCTTCAAAATCCAGTTTTGACATTTGATATTAGCCTGATTTAGCTATTGAAAATAACACTACCTTGGTATTTCCTAAGTTGATTTCTGTATCTATCGTTCATCTTGCAGGATGAGTCTTATCCTTTCTGTTAGGATGACAATGAGCACCATCTCTACATATAATTGTATTTTAATTATAACACATGATATATTCACTCTTCTTTCCTCTTATTAATGTTCTGCCAAGTTTCTTAGATGCTGGTGTGCGGAAACACAAATGCATCTGGGTTGTGTTTGGAATCAAACCCAACAAGTCTAGGGAATGTCATGTTGGGCATTCAGGTCTTCAGCACAGGGGGATGCTTTGATACCAAGAAGCAAACAACTATTTTGGACTTGGAACACATACACAATACAGTCACTTTTGCATATTCCTTAGACCTATCCAAAGATATTATGTTTCCATTTTTATTGCCTTATTGTATAGAATAATAACTAGGTTTAAAAAAAGAAGAAAGAGCAAACAAATTATAGTTTTATTGATAGTGAATCATACAAAATTTTTACCTATTGACGCATTTCCACAATTCCACCTACATTATCAGCGATTGGACCAAACATATCCATTGTCAAAACGTATGCTGCAGTACTAAGCATTCCCATAGTAGCTACAACAGTGCCAAAAAGACCATCTGTTGGATTACCATCGGACTCAACTAGACCTGAAGTTCGTCCAAGCAAGAAAGCATAAATAATTGCCACAATGATAACAAGAACTGGAAGAGCAGTTGACTCCAAACCAAAGCTAACTCCTGCAATAATATTTTTCCCATGTCCTGTACAGCTCGACAGTTCCAGTGTACGTACAGGCTCATACTTGTAATCTGTATAGTACTGAGTGATCCAAAGAAAAAGATAGGCTGTTATGATTCCTACTAACCAACATAGTGCAAAGTGTAACCATGACATAGAAGCTTGATCAGTGTACAAAAGCCAACGTGTTGACTGTACCTAGAAAACCACAGAAGAAACAACAGAATGTAAGAAAGACATGTACAAGTGAACAAAAAGGATAAAAAAAATAATAAATTTATATAAATCACAACAATTTATATACCAAAGTGTAAATCACTTTCAACATAATAAGTCTAGCCAATCGTTATGCTTGTTCCTACCTAAGACCATCTGATTCATTGGGGTTTGATTGCAAAAACCTATTTTGTTCTATTGAGTTGCCTGTCACTTCTGCCTGTGGCCATAATTGAGATCTAGAAATATGGTGATCAGAAGCCTCAAGATAACCATGTGAAAGGAATTTACCTCTCTCTACATTAGCATCACTAAACCTCTGACATGGTACACCAACATCCCATGACTGTAAATTAGTGTTCGGTGCATATGATTGGTGCATAGAATCGTGAAGATTATCCTTAACATGAAAATTACCTTTTTCTTCATCTTTCTCACTTAATAAATATCTTTGGGCACCACTGCCATAAAGCTGTAAGGAAGAACCATACAAAGAGGTTTTACGATCATTATCACTTGCATCCAAGCCATATGAACCATTATCAACTCTTGAACTGGAGAAGTAATGTCTCTTGTCTGCATAAATATCATATCCACCATCAATAGGAGTTTTTCCAAGAGCATATGACCTCACATCAACCATAGGATGATGAACCGGGTCAAATCGATCTCGATCTACTTAATCTGGATATAGAACAACAGGAAATGGAGCTATAATTGGGACTTAGTCAACCCGATCTCGAACTATTGGCTTTCAAACTGGAAAATATGCCTGCTTTGATGCAGTAATGTGCATTTTATAAAAAAACTTAGCAGCTATATGAATTTCGCCCAGTAAACCATACACATATTGGCGTGTTTTATAAAGGGAACCCTTAGCAGCTATAGGTAAACTGACTGGAGATGCGCTTAGGGCAAATAGCTTGGGAAACTATATGGATGGATTTTCCATTGATTGATAATACGTCTTGAAGCTTCTCCTAAAAATGTTGTAGAGTCTCTTTGAAAGTGACCAAGAGATGGTTGAAGTAGCTTTGTCTCCTTTGTTAAAGAATTATGGGAGCCCCTGATATCATCCATGTAGGGTGGCTTACTGAGCATTGGACCATCCACAAAAGGTGAATAATAATCCCTTGACCCTTCTAATGGTATACAAAGAAGCCCTTGCATATGAATTCGATCCCCCATGGGATCTTGTCTACTAACAGCTAGAACGTCCTTAAAACAAGCAATAGGCCTCATTAATTTCTAAGCCTGGGCATGTCTTAAGATTATCCTCTTAAAAGCAGTTAAAGGGCATTTTACCATTTTTTGATCAGCCTATGTAGTGGATTTCATGTAGCTTCAACCCTAAGAACTTTTCTATGGAAGCTTATCAAAGACTTGTATTTTTTGACCTGGCCAGCAAGACAGGTGTATTCCTGTAGCAGAAAATAAGCAAATTTGGGGTAGAGTATCTATGTTTTCGGGTACCCAAGTAAGACCAATCCACATTCTGGAGCTTTTCCTGTAGCTTCACCTGAGGAAAATTCATTTGTTGAGTCGACCAGCCTGTTGGAACATGGATCTGCTACAGTTTCAACCTTGGGGAAGACCCAATGATGCCAGGTAATGAGGATCCATCCCGTGATCGATGTCTTTGAAGACTGTTTATCTTTTCTTACACCTGAAATATGCTGGGATTTATAAAGATTTGATGAGTGTCGAATCTACTCATCACACACATTTCCAAAAAATTGTACATTTGTAGAATTCCTACTGATAGAATTAAAATTAGACAAACCTTCATTGACATTTTTACATTGTTGTTAACTTGGGATGTCACCCAAATGAACATATTGATTTATTAACTTCTAGGTCCCATGCGGAAGAAAGAATTGCCTCTAGAACATTAGTTGTTTAGGGTATAATTTTTACCAATTTGACATGTCTATCATTAACGAAGATTAGAGAAATTCCACAGGCATGTTTACTTCGTAATAAAGCTGTAATCATCGCAAGTAAGACCCCCTCGGTAAGAATGCTTACCTCTGTTGTTGTTGGGACAAGGGTCAATAGCATACTGAATTTGGAACATTAATAGAGTCTGGTGTGTTGGAAATATCTAATTAAATGAGCTGATCGCGTAGTTACTACACCGGCTCTGTTAGTCACTCTGTCAGACTGTTTGTGTCAGCGCGATGTCCGCAGCATCAGTCTATCAGCAAGTTCATAACCATTCCGGTGCACGTCTTGTTTGCAGTTATGTAACCACGTTAATAGTTCGAAAGTCAAGAAACCTTAGGATAGAATTTATTACAGTGTTTAATGCAATCCTGTAGCTTCCATAAGAAGCGTTCCTAATTCTGTTGATAAAAAAAACTCTATAAATAGAAGATCTTAGTTAAAACTCAGAGAGATGTGTAAGAAGAGTGAAAGGAGAAGAAGCTCCCATGAATTGTATCAAGAGCCCAAGCTCTGTGAATGTAAAAGTCCGTAGTGAAACTCACTTCCATGAATTGAGGAGCTGCGCAGTTTACCTTGGTAAATATATAAGTTTATGTTTTATGTTTCATTCTCAAGAATGTTGTATTTTGCAAGTCACACATCATCTCCAGTTTTACTCACGTGAATCGTGTTTACATTTACCCGCAGTAAAAAGAATCAAGATTTCCAAATAGTTCACCGCAGTGAATGTTCTAAATTTAACAAGGGGTAACTACGCGTTAGATGATTTTAGTTAAAGATATATATTTTATGATAAAGTTTGGTTAAGCATGCCGCGAAGTGTTGGTGAAGTCAGCGAAGTGAAGTATTGTGGAAAAGATAACTTCACATCACTCTGAAGTTCACCACGCAACAAAAAGTCGAAATCGCGCAGTTAATCCCGTGTAGTTAACCGCTGCGAAGTTAAAGGGTGTACCGCGAACTTAACCCTACGCAGTAAAAGTTAGTTGTCGCGCAGCTAATACTGCGAAGTTAATTCTTAGTGAAGGAAGGGTTCCGCGAAGAGAAATTTGGAATCCCTGCTAGAAGGTGCGAAGTCCCAATCTAAAGAAAAAGAAGATATTGAGCTACTGCACAGTTAAATCTTCTTTACTACGCGGTGTTCCTTTTCCCTTCATGGTGGTAAGGTTACTTCTATCTTTATTAAGTTCCAAATTCAAGTCCTCCTACCTGCTTCAAACCAACTGGATGTAGGCATAAGACAGATTACCCTTAACTTCATTTCACCTTCTTTTGGCACCACTTGTATTAGAATTTGATCCTTCCATTGCTGAGTGTTGATCCTCCTCACTCTTGTCACAACATCCTCTAGCTTATCTTCATATGTTGCATGATGACCAATCCTTTCCCATCTTCTACCTTCAATCCAATATATATTTAAACTGCCAAATCTGAAATTCAACTAAGACTCTTAATGTGTCGCAATTCTGATAAGTTAAAATAATTTTATGAATGTCCAATGAATTACCACAATAAATAAGATCAATGGGACTCAAAGGTACATCCAGTATCAGTACACTGTGGGAGTGAAATTTGTAGCTAAACACCTTCTCACCAGTCATTCCTCTTATGATTTGAATTACACTATTAAATGCATGCCATGCCTGATCTCTTAGTCCTGTAATCAGGTTAGGGTCTTAAACATGAGATTCCCGATTCCTTGATTATGACTCGTGAGGATTAAGATTGGTTTATGTGACATTGTAAGAAGAGTGGCCTGTAATTTTCATAGTAGTTTGCCAATTACAATTGCCCATACATGCAAAGTGCCCCAATGCATTTGTTGGCAATGGAGGTATCCAGCTCCTTCTACCGTGTTGGTCCTCCAGGTACCAGAATCAGAGGACCATCTTAAAGGTATAAGAAGACCATCTTCTTCATGATAGCCAACTTGCATTTCTAACAAGAGAAAGCTTAAATTTATGAGATATTCACTCATTTGAACATGAGAAAAACATATTTAACGTGCAACAATAGGCACAAGAGGGACAAGAAATCTGCCTTACTAAGAAGACTAGAAGTGTAACAACAGGCACAAGAAATCGAAGTGAAATAAGCTCAAGTGAGGAATACCATACATGGCAATGGAGATAAAGAGCAGTCACCACAAATATAACTCTTATTAGTCATAATTCACAATTTAGCAGTGGAGAAAAATTGAGCAGATCTGAATGCTTTGAATTTAGTAATCTAGATTCTGATATATAAATTTTAAAGAAAACCAAGATAACCTTCTTATAGCACAGCTAAAGAGTAAGCAGTACAACAGAATGCAGAAAACATGTGCAATGCATACTATATATTATTCTATAAATGCAATTTTACAATTATGCATTACTCTATATCATTCTATAAATGTAATGTTACAATTATGAATTAGATTGCATTACAGTACTACCAACTGCCAACACCCTGGAAAGAAAAATGTAACATGTTTATCCACATACCACATTGCTTATGGTGACATCATCCACTTCGATAAGGCATAAATTCAACTGCAAACTGTCTTCAGTCGCTTTGCAGCTTGCACAAATCCAGTTATCACCTGCAGCTCATCCAATTGCTTTGGAAAAAAGCAAAAATGCCAACATTTTTCATGAGTGAGACATTAACCTAGCATTTATTCTTAATCAGAAAACATAATAAAAAAAGTCTAGCAACTAAAAATATATGGTATGTTATCATCCTTCACAACCGACTTTTATGTCCACAAAGCAGTTTACAATCCTTTGTGGCATTTATTCTTGTTAAGAAAACATAGAAGAAAAAATTCCAGCAACTAAAAATATATGGTATGTTATCATCCTTCATAACCGACTTTTATGTGCACAAGGTAGTTTACAAGCCTGTGTGTTGCATTCCTTTCTGTTAAAAACATGGGTCTTCTAAGAAAACATTCCTCAAAATCCTATCAGGCATGGGCATTAGGCTGCTGCCCTGACAAACTCGTGATAGGCTCCAACACCCTTCTACTGAAAATTAATATCCTAATAATAGAATCCTGATAAGAAAATTTATAGTAGCATAATATGATAGATGAAAATATTCACTATTCAACAAATACATAAAATTCCTTCAAACAAATAGCAAGCACTTGTTTGCAATAATAATATAAGAGAATGAAGAGAATTTATGAAAATAATGGGAAATTCACTCCAAAGTATATTAACTGCGCAAATGCAACACTATTGCAACTCTATCAAAGGTAGAAAAAGAGCCAAGTACAAAGATAAAAGAGGGATTTTTAACTTTGTATAAAGTTCTGAGTTGTCACAACCAGGTGTGCTGCCTTAGATTCCTATGCCACTAACATCTCTGTCTGCAGGAATTTTTCTTCTTACTCCACATATTCAGAACGCAATGCCAAATATTATACCACTGTGACTCTTGTTTCTTTGTTCAAAATCCTAATTGCAATTATTCAAGGCTCCAATTCCTTTCTCAAATCTGGCCGTGTACTCCCACTTTTTTATCTCTTTTTTCCTTCGAGGAAGTATCTCTTTAAACAGTTGAGAAAACACTTTGCAAAATTAACAACTTGATACAATTCACCAAGTTGTTTAAGATCCTTAACTTTGAAAAATCCTTGAAAACTTCATGCAGATCTTACAAAGAAACCAACATTTGCACTTCATTTCTCCACAACCTTCAAGGCCTCCATGTATCTTCTCTCGATGGCATGTTGAAGCTCCAACCTATTTTAAATCTAATGCGTAAGGGTATCACCTGAGCTACTCCAATGTCTCTTGTACACCTATGTGCCTAGTGTACTGGACAATACCTGGAAATTGGTAAATTTGGTAATAGCTATGCAATCATGTGTGTTCAATAACTCGGGTGATAATTTTTCCTACTGGGACTATCCCTCTAATTGTTCCAACTCCTGCTAGTCAGACAGGTATTCTTTTGCTTCCCCTACTCTGACATTTGCTTGGAGTCGTTAATGGTGGCACTAATGTTTTACTTTCGATTCATTGCATCCAACCACTTTTCATTGGCCCCTTTCTGCTTATTTCTTGTTCCTATTGTCATTTAGATAAGGCTGCTAGCAAACCATTTGGTGATGTAAAGTCTTGTATTTCAGAGTTCTTGCAAGAAATGACATTATTTTGCTGCTGAAATAATCTTTGTATAAGAGCAAGTTTGTCACAAAGAGGAGAGTGCATGAGTGAAGGAAGAACACATAGTGGAATTTTACGCAAGGATAAGCTGGATAATCTGCTTCATTCCTCAATAATAGAAGACCATGTTTCCTTTGCGACTATTACTTATTTACCTAAAGAATGTTGCTTACTATGCTCGTGCTGCTGGATATTATATAAAAATATATATGTTGTTGCCTTCCCTATTTTGAAACAAGTGTTCAAAAGGGCGTGGGATAATAGTGCAATAAGTCGGAACAGGCTGGGATGCTGGGCAAGCATGTGCACTTGTGAAAGCAAGCCCTTGGAGAAACTGCCACAACTAGAGAGTATCTATTCTACCAAATTCATTACCCAACTACTATAGCAAGTACGGGTGCACAACAAACACAGGGCAAGCTAGAGTGTGTCCTGGGTGAGAATTGAACTTTGGTAACATTGCCAACCAGGTAAATATTTTTAAGTTTTAGACAACCTGCAGCTTGACAAATATGAAAAGACTATAAAGAGGGGCCCAAATTCCTGAAATGAATATATTACTCTATGCAAATGATACATCATCTATGGATTTTTATTGTGTAGTTTTCCCATGTCATGCACCCTCTTAATGCTCTGAATTGTGACCAAGTCAATTTTAGTTGGGGCATTGCACATAATAAGTATTCAAAGAGATTGGATGTCAAGTTGTGACTACTCCTATTCTTGTCTTACCTGACATTCAACAAGCCTTCGATATTGATGTGGATTCCTATGAGCATACCATGGGTGTGGCTTTGATGCAACACTAAAGACCCCTCGCACACCACTCCAAGAAATTCTCAAGCAATGTTAGTCCTTAGAACACTAAGCAATATCAAGAATGCACACCATATATTGAAGTGGATCAGTTATTTGCATTATGATTAAGTAATAGAAAGGAAGAACAAGTACTTAGTAAACTAGCAAATTACCTATCGCGACCAAACAATTTCATTGTTTGGGTTCAACACTCTAAGAGAAGCTTACACACATTATCTAGACTCTGCACACAGATATGAAGTCCTATAGAACTCCTAGATGACCCCACCAAATGACGAGTTCTGTGACTACCTATCTATTAAAGGATAGGATTCTATACAACTTGATCGTTATTCGTGTTCCTTGAGGAGATCACAAAGTTAAAATTTTTGCACAAAGCAAACAATTACAAGGTTTAATGACACTTTAGAGTTGAGAAGATGACATCAAATCTGCAGAGGTCTTTCTACTCACCATAGATGGCACAAATGATAGAGAAGTTCATAATAAGTTGTTCCCTTCATAGCATTTCAAAGCCAAGAAATCAAATCTTGGGAAAGTATATTCCAATTCCAATCCCAAGGTGACCATGAGAGTCAATTTCACTGGATTTCCATGGAGTTTCATCGATAACCAATAGCAGAAATGACTATTTGATGCCGGTTTTGGATTTCCTCAATCAAATGACTAATAATACCTTGCAAGAAGACAATTTCAATGAATATGCTATACAATTATTTCTTGAAAGATTTTGGGTGCACTTTAGCTTACCATCATAAATCATTTCATACCATCAGAATAGATTTTAGCTACTTTTGGCAGACATTGTGAGGATTGATCGACATTAATCTAAAGAGAAGTACTTCCTTCCATCCTTGGATCACTAGTCAAGAAGCGGTACTAAATCACACCAAAGTTCAATTGCTACACATTTTTAACCATAAACCTACAAAAACATGGGATGCAAACATCCCATATGTGCAACACATATGGCATTCATCTGGCCTTCAACACAAATCACCCTACATGAGCATTCTTCCTTCACTCATGCACTCTCCTTTGTAGTTCATCTGGAGTTCTATAGTGCAAGTAATCAATAATGGATGATGATGAAAAGTAATCTATCGCACTTGCTCCAAGTGTAAATGGTTGAACTTGGCAAGGTGTTGGAAGTATACATAGTTCTATAGTGCACAAAGAAAGGGCACCTTGATGGGAAAACCTGAAACTTCATTAAATGGAACCATAAGTACAATCACCCCAAGCTGACAAGTCACTACACCTTGGAGAAAATACAAGCTAAATTTCCCTGATTGCAAAGACAATCCATTCAACTCCTAAGTGGGGATATTTGATCCTGAATGGAGACAAAGATCAACCAAGTCCATGACTAGAGGATTCATGCGAAATAAATGATCAACATAGAAAATTCTCTAACCATAAGCATGCAGTGTTTCAGCATGCATCACAGTGACAATCCGGTGATGAGTTGTGGATGTGTTACCATTAGCATGTAGTGTTTTGGCATGCATCAAAGTGAAAATCTAGTGATGCGTTGTGGACATACTTATATTTGAGTGGTGATATCTAGCGGTGCAACCCTGTCATGCTATGTAGTATTTTGATCGTGCTTAAATTTGTTGTGTTACCTCTGCACTTGATTTTCGTCATAGTCACACACAACTCAGTTCAGTACCAATAGACAGAAATGAGCTAATATTCCAAGGGGATACAAAGCATTATTCTGTATCGAGGTATGGACCAAGTAGAACCTATGGTATGCGTGGGGAGATTTGATCCTAATTGGAGACAAATATCAACCAAGTCCATGACTAGAGGAGTCATGGGAAATAAATGATCAACATAGAAAATTCTCTAACCATGAGCATGCAGTGTTTTGGCATGCATTAGAGTGACAATCCGGTGATGCGTTGCGGACGTGTTACCATGAGCATGTATTGTTTTGGCATGCATTAGAGTGACTATCCAGTGATGCATTCTGGACATGCTTATATGTGAGTGGTGATATCTAGCAGTGCAACCTTGTCATGCTATTTAGGATTTTGATCGTGCTTAAATTTGTTGTGTTACGTCAGCACTTGATTTTTGTCATAGTCACACACAACTCAGTTCAGTACCAATAGAAAGAAATGAGCTAATATTCCAAGGGGATACAAAGCATTATTATGTATTGAGGTATGGCCCAAGTAGAACCTATGGTATGAGGGAACTATGAACTCTGAACTATGACCAAGTCATTCCATAATAGAGCAATCTTCTCTATTCAGGACATATTACTCATGTTCATTGAATACCTCCAGAATAGAAGAGAAAAATCATCAACAGCCAATAGAATACAAGAGAAAATTAAAAAACTATCTATATATTTCATTTGTGAAAAATAAAGGTATTGAGATTACCTTGATCCTCTAGGCTTGCTTCAATCGATTACTCAGATGATGCCCAATTCTTAAGGAATAATAGGACACAGTATAAACAAAAGAAGGAATCCAACTAAACCTGTGTGCATGAAATTGTAGTGGTGGGCCCTTTGATGGTAGCAATGTATTGCCTGATAATCTCTCCTTCTTTGGCCCCAACTGCACTTGTGGGAAACATATGGGCATGTGAAACAAGCCCTTCACCATCTAAATCATTTTTTTCCAGGATCACTTCAACTCCTCCAGCATGATTCACCTCATCCCCCTTTGTAGTTCTGGGGTTTTTCCCTCTATCACGCATTTTCTGTTAATAGAAACTGGAAACCAATTGGAATATCAACTGTAAAATGTTGATAGTGCTTTGATTCATCATGGGGCAAATCACATGGGCCTCCAATCAATGACACGGGATGGGAAAATAGGCTCCAATGTTTTCAAAACCTCTGGAAGTGGAGCATATCTGTTGATGATTACATCATTTCCTATAGCATATGCAAGCATTATTGATTCCACAAGATGTGGAGCTCAGAACAGTCTTTCGTGGTGATTACGAATGGCTGTCATTAATCGAATTCTCAGGAACTTAACTTCAAAATGCCTGAAAAGAAATTCTTACTACATTATTAAAACCTTACCGTCTCTTCATGCCCATGGGAAAAGGCCGACTGACTCATAACCATTGTTTACTCCATGTCTAGTGCAATCGTTAAACCCTCAGCAACACGACATTTTGGATCTTTTCAAGAAATCCCAGAGCCCCCATGCATTTCATTCCAGTGGCCGAAATCTCACCAAATTCTAGTGTACCTGAAGGGTTTCCACAGTGTCTAGAATAATATGCCATTCAAAGGCATTTAGAAGACCCATAGTTATCCCCCCTCGACCGCACAACATTGAAGTGAGCAAGCTAGCACGGCACCAACATCTACATGAATAACATGTTGAGTAGCAGGGAGGCGTAGGAATTCATCAGAATCTACCTTCACTTCATTTTTGATGTTGGTATTCAAGCAGCACTCGGTCTGCTCAACTCTAGAGAAGAGCACCAGGAATCCTAGACCTTGCCCAACCATGGAAAGGAGAAGGAAAAAAATGTGCAGGTCGAAGGATGGCCAATTGATGTGCAAGGAGAGGCCAGACATCGCATAGACAATGAATATCATCGATCCCATGATGAAGACCCAAACCTAGTGGGTCAGGTTATCCTAAGGATATTTATGATGGCCATTGAAGCACAAGTTCATGTTATTAGGTCCAGTTTTAGCCATCTGAGAAGGGTCTTTGCGTAGGAGCCACAGTTTCCCACATGAGCTGACACCTTTGAAGAACACAAGATGATGATGACCAAGTGATCAGAGTTGAATAGGATTGGAATCAAAAGCTGCCTCCCTCCTCCTCCATCCTGCATACTTTGTGTTGTCAGTAGATCCATTCAATTGAGAAAATTTGGAAGAAGAATAAGATTTTCGTAATCTCTCTACTATAGTCTGGAATTTTGTTGTACTATCCTAGTAAGAGGGCGATTGAGAAGGTCTCATAGACATTTCTAAGTGTTTATTTACCAATTATTTCCTGTCTGACTGAAAACCCGATGTTGGGCTTGCAATTTGAAACACCCACTAGAAAGATGCCCTATCACAATTGCTTTTTGAGACCTTTTTCACCAAATGAAACTCATAAGGTCAAGAAAAAACAAGATTGTTGTAGAATAAAAACTCTAATGATGATTGCATTTGTATATTAATTTCCTTGGCTAAAAACTAAAAATATATCCCTCTACCCATATCCACAACTGTACAAATGAATTACCTTAACCCAGATGTAAAACCAATTATATGCTAAAACCCTGTGGGGTTATGTGTCTCAGATTTGTAATGGAGCAAAGTAAACAAATAAATAAACCTGCAAAAACCCCAAAGCCAAGATACTGAATTGGGAATATATAGGGTTCATGAGAGGGCTTCAAATATAAGAATTGAGGTTGTGCTCTGGATCACAATACGAGGAGGGCACTATTGACGCTTCTGGAATAGACCACATGACCACCTTGAAACAAAAGTTTGTATGATGAGTATGAAAATTTTTTCCAAAAAAACTTCCAAACTTACCTCGTCAACCTCCAAATGTTTATAAGATTGCAGCTATTGATGTGGAAAACCCCATATAAGCAATAATGTACCAATTGCATCGAACAGTAGAAACATGACCTTCCCTGATTTGTTCTGATTGTTTTTTTTCAGCGAAAAAAACCATACTATTGCTATTCAAACTGAATCAAATAGTACAAATGCACATAAGTCAATAGATTGACTTATCAAAAGATCCAAAAGGACTGTATACATTTTCAAAACATAGACTTCAAAAATATAAAACCCTGCTCAAAACCGTTTTGAAAAACATTGCTCTGTGCTTTCGATCAATGTGCCAAAAAAGAAAACCGGTCAGATGTCATAGATATAGATCATCCCAGAGTCTATCATCGAAGATTCAAAGTGTTCCTCCTAGCATATAACTCCCTCATCACTGGCATAACCTTCCTTGGAAAGTGATTCATCCATTGAATTAAACTACCTATAAATATGATCAAGTATGTAATGATCAAGTGTGTAATGATCAAAGTGCTGCAATAATTCTTTTATCCTTTTGCACCAGTGATATAGAGGTAAATTTTCCAGATTATAGACTCCTTGAGCCCATTTTATTGTCACTCGGGAATCCCCAGAGATCGCCACATCTGATAAACTAAATATATAAGCTACAGTAAGGACACACCAAAGTCCAAGAATCTCTACTTTCATATTAGTGTCATGACCACAGTTCAGTTTCAGGGTAAAGTAATGGTCCAAGTTGATGTAGATGACCCCACCAGAAGCACACTTACCACCATCCACAGCACCATCAAAATAGATTACAGCTCTTTGATCTGGGGAGCAAAAAGTAGATTTTTTTTTGTTTCACCCACTTGCAATTAGTACACTGCTCAGAAATCATCCTAAAAATACACTTTAGTGTCCAGTTAATACTAGCTCGTTGATCCTCAAATATGGCAAGATTACAAGTCCTCCAAACCGCCCACGCAATCATAGCAGGCAGATAGGGGAGCTCATTGGGGGAGCTATACCATGATAATGTATTCAGTGACAAAGGAGTCCACACCCCACTAACAATTTGTTTTATAGTGTTGTTGAATAGCCATCCAGAGTTACTTCGTGAAGATACAGTCCACAAAGATGTGGTCGACAGATTCAGATTTGTGCCAGCATAGGAAACAGATTTCGGCCCTTCCCAACCTCTAATTACCAAGATATCCCAAGTAGGGAGTTCACCCCTCAATGCCCGCCACATAAAGCATTTAATTTTAACAGGGATATTCCAATTCCATAGTGCCTTGTACCACTAGTTCACAGGAAATTACAATATTTACTGATAATAGCATGATATGCCATATTAGCCATAACAGTGTCATGTTTATTATTTTTCAGCCAAATCATCTTATCAAGATCAACTGAAATTCTGCATCCGATCACATTTAATCTCTGAACATAGTGGCTCCATTCAGCAGCAGAATCGTCTTCAAACCCCAATTCAAATGCAGTCAACCAGTAGTTTTGGCTCGACATATGGTTCATATTCTGGATCTTATTGAGGGTCTTATAGTCAAAACGATGGAGGGTGAACAATATCTCATCTGACAATCTGTAGCCATCCTCCAAGCCGAGGATAGGATCGATGCCTACCAGTACATTATGTCCATTTCAACCTTCCACGCTAGGTCCCTGACCATCCCATTGTATATCTTTAAAAAATCGCTCCAGATTTTGGATATGTTGTGTAATCTCTTCACTGGATGTCTCATCCATCTAAGCACATCTCCATTCAAATACTTTACTAAGATCACCTTAGACCAAAGGGTGGTCCCAAAGAGAGATCTCCATAAACACTTCATTCTCAATGCAATATTGAAGGAGGAAATGTTGCGGATTCCCCAACCACCATGACAAGTAGGAAGAGCAATAGTTTCCCACCTGGTCAAGACCATCTTTTTACGATCTGAACCACCTGTCTATAAGAAGTTGAAGTATAACCTTCTCAGTCTAGTAAGGATAGACATAGAAATTTGAAGTAGAGTGAGACAATACACCAGAATGCCAGTAAGAACAGCCTTTACAAGGATCAACCGACCCCCAATTGATAGCATTCTAAATGTCTAGTGAGAAATTCTCTTCTCCACTTTCCTCAATAAGCAAATCTAGTCAACAGTTCTATAACCATTTGGATTCAAAAAATAGCCGAGATACATAAATCCTCCCTCAAGTTGCTGAAATTTATAAGGTAAGATATTTTTTATATTCTCAATCCGTTGGTCAGAGAGTCGAAAGTGGTGAATACATGATTTTCTTATACTAACCTTCATACCAGAAGCCGCACAGAACATAGAGATGATATCCCTATATCTCTGCCATTCACGATCAGTATCCAGACTAGCAATTAAAACATCAGCGGCAAATAAAACATGTGTGAAGACCAGCTCCTGAGAAAGGTTGATACCAGAATACTCCCATCCACTTTTTCTACAGTGATCATTCTAGTCGGTCCTTCAATGGCTAATCGAAATAGCAAGGGAGAAAGTGGACATCCCTGACGGATTCCCCTGCTCATACTGAAGAAACTAGAAGGTGCGCCATTTATAAGAACTGAGATACTAGCAGAGGTGACACAAGCCATAATCCAGCATATGACCAATGGTGGGATTCCAATCTGTATAAGAACCAACCTTAGAAATGACCAATCAACTCTATCAAATTCCTTTTCAAGGTCCATCTTAAAAAACATAGCCTTCATCTTCTTCAATTTAACAGTATGCATAATCTCTTGTGTAATTCCGATTGCATCAAGAATCTGGCGATCTTGCAAGAATCCAAATTGTTCCACATAGATATGGGAAGAAAAGATAGGTTTCAGTCGAATAGAGATAATTTTAGTAATCAACGTGTAGGCCAAGTTGCATAACGCAATTGGACGAACATCACCAAAAGTAGTGGGATTTGCCTTCTTTGGTATAAGTGTGAGGAAAGTAGAATTGAGCCCACCAGAAATGTACCCCTCCGAACAAGAGAATTCCACCATCTTCAATATATCAGGTCCCATAATATCATAAAAATGAAGAAATAACTCAACAGTCCAGCCATCCAAGCCTGGGCTTTTCTCCTTGGAAAAACTCTTGAGTGCAGCTTTAATCTCTTCAAGATTAACTTCTCTACTTAAAACTTCAGCATCTTGTTCTGTGATGAAGGCAGGATAATATCTAGAAACATTAATTTGAGTGATTAAGTCATTCTGACCAGAATCTGAGTACATTTTACCAAAGTAATCAAGTGCTAAATTATGAAGAGCATCTTGGCCAGATATCACATTCCCCAAATCATCTTGGAGGTCCCAAACAACATTCGTATTCCTTCTATGCAAAGCATAGGAATGAAAAAAAATTGTATTGGCATCACCGTGACAGATCCAAGTGGCACGGCTCTTGAGTCTCCAATCTTTTGTTTCATGTATCAAAAGTTCCTCTTTTTTTCTTTCAATGAGTTTGATCAAATCAAACTCTTTATCCTTTAAACCAGGATTGAAAGTTCCGGCTATGTAACTCCTGTAACAGCACTTCCAAGGAGTTAAGTTCCGACACATCATCCTTTTGTTTATCATAAGTCCACTTAGAACATATACCTTTGAGATTATGTAGCTTCTGAAAAAATGCATCAATAGGATTCAGCTCACCCTCAATACAATAATTTAACCAAAACTCCTTGATAACAAAGCAGAATTCCTCATTACCCAACCATGTAGAATTGAACTTAAAAGTATAATGCACTTTACAAATTGTCGTATCAATCTGAAATAAGACTGGCTAGTGATCAAAAAACTTGTTATCTGCAACCCACGATCTGTGCCTCGCCCATCCATGGATGAGACCAGATTTGACTAAAAATTTATCCAGTCTCTTATGTATCCCTGCCGAACCGGCCCTACCATTAGTCCAAGTAGGACCAGGTGCACAAGGAAGCACATCAATAAGATCAAATGAATTCAACATCCCATTAAAAAAGTCAGCCATGTCATCCAAACGAGCATGAGTGCCCCAAATATCTCTAGCACTGCAAGTGAAGTTGAGATCACCTGCGATTATAAGATTATGAGTATTAAGAATACTCAAGGCACACAAAGACTCCCAAAATATGCCTCGGTCTTTATAAGGGCCATATATATTAAATATAGTGAGAGGCAAATTTAAGCACAGACAGTGTCCTTTTAGTAACAAACCCCACTGTGTTTTGTATGCACGAAAATTGAAAAGGAAAGGGTTCCAACCCACGAGTAGACCCCCCGACAGTTCCACAGCATCAATAGCGGAAAACTCCCAATTAGGGAGGATGGTGGCAAGTTTACGAACCACAGAAAGTTCTGAGCACATAGTTTCTTGAAGCAAAATCAGTTGAGGACTAGTAGATTTGAATAAATGGATTAGGGCCCTAGTCCTAGAACCCTTTCCCAAACCTCGAATGTTTAGTGTGAGGATGGAGAAGAAGGTTGCCCGGGTCATGGTTGTGTTTGACCTCAACAAGGGGTTACCGGATAAAGTAGAAATTATTTGGGGTGAGGTTACCTTTAGGAAGAGGCTGGACTATTATGGGGTGCCTTTCTATTGCTTCAAGTGTCGTGATACTAGTCATATTTTGGTTGGTTGTCCTCTATTGTTGCGCCCTGGTTTGTCTTCTGCGAAGGTTGGGGTTTCGGCTTCTAAGTCTTGTGCAACTGCTGTGGAGGATTCATCACCATTACACAATTATTAGGGTAAGTTTACTTCCTCATTTCCTTTAGCAGAGAAGGAATTACATAAAGAGGAGTTAGACTTCATTTTAGATGTTTAAAAGTATTTCGACAGGTGTATTGTGGAGGAAAATCTCATACTCAACCCTTAGGGTTTTTTTGAAAAAACACTCTTTACTCCACCTGTGGTGGCCATTTGTCCTTATTTGGGGATCCTCTCTCTCATGGGGTTCCCTCGTCTTGATAGTCCTGCTACCATTATCTCAGCTCCAATTGTTGAGTGTTTGTCTTCCCTTGGGGGTTACTACCGGGGGGGTCCCATTAGATTCTAAGCCGACTACATCACTTTCCACTTTGGGCACAGACCAAAATTCATCTTCTCCTCCTGTTGGGTCATTTTGTGGTCAGGATGGGCCTGTGCATTTAGATGACCATTTGGACCTTTCGTGTTCTGAGCCGGCTCTAAATCATTATTGGAGATCTTTGTGTCGTCGGCTATTTTTTCGAAGAACCCCTCTACTAACCCTCTTGTGAAACCTATCACTCCGGATAAATTTATGAATGTTACCATTTGGAAGAGCAGAAGGAAGGATTTGGATAAGGGGGGCACGGGTACTGAGGAGATTTTTACCCCACTTTCATCTAGACTTGATGATTCTGAGGCTACCTGTGAGGGTTCCACTCCTACTGTTCTTTCTGAGGCTCTTAGAGACAACCTATTCTGATTGTTAATGCAAATGTGTAACAAGAATCAATATTTTTATTTGGGGTTTCGCTCAGTGTGTCATGCTCGGTGTCACTTCAAAACATGTGGTGGCTAAATTTTTGAATGACAAGTGGGGCTACCCCTACGACTACCTATGTTTTGTGAAGGTCAACTTAAGCAGTGCTTGATTCTTAGGGTGTGACTAAGCATTTGGTCCTATGTATGGGGACTTTTCTTAGGTTGTGGCTAAGAAGTTTATCTTATTTCATTCCTCATGAAGAAGTGATGGATATATTCAACTTTTTTTACCTGATAAAATAAATTTACAAAATTGAATTTTGTTAAAGATCTTTTGTTAAAGATCTTTTGTTAAAGACAGAGGGGAAAATGTCAAATCATTAGCCCATCCTCCAATTCCAAGTAACACCATCACATTAATAGTGTGAATAACATCATATAAAATATTTTTATTTCAAATTGTTATGCATGTGGGATATTCATTATGTGTACACTTAGAAGAGTAGAATTGCATCGAGACTAGCCATGTGATACATAGATTAGTATGGAGGAGATTTTGCAGCATAATATATATGACAATAACACAAAATAAAACAAAAAAATTTGGATCGCATATGTCAGGCAAAATTTTAAATATTACACGAAAGTTATAAAAAATCAAGACAAACACTGATCCATCTTAAATCCATATCTATCAAACACAAAAAGGGATCAAATTTATTGAATTGTAGATTTTTTAACCTTAAATGATTTACACATTACGAAAAACAATATACATTAAAAATTTTGATCCCTATCGATGCTTGGTAGATATGAATTTAAGATGGTCCTATGCTGATTAATATGAAATGAAATCCAAAATAGTAATCTATGGTATGAGTTGCAATTATAATGAACATGACATAGATAGCGATTGGAATTTGAAGGGATCATACAAAAATTATGACATAAGTAATTTGCTAAGTTAATATATATGGAGTTTGATGCGTTAGTTCGATAAATAAATGTTCCTATACAAAAGTCCATGAAAGCTTTTAATGTCAAATTTCATTGAGTCCCTTCGGGGTTACTGGTTGATATTTTCAACTTGCAATTATTAACCCCCTTAATCAAGAAAATCGATTAAGGGGGGGATCCACAGAGGGTGGCAACGTGGTAGCATCCTCACTTGGAATGTCAAATACACAAGAAAGTGATTTCTCCAAAAAAAATAAAAAAATATGTGTATAAACATGTGAATGCGTGCATGTGTGTGTCACAAGCCTTAGCCCACATTAGTTGGACCATCCACCAAACGAATGTTGCTAATGGGACGGTCACGGGTTCTAATCTAGTTGAGTAACAT
Source organism: Larix kaempferi (assembly GCA_027924585.1). NCBI lineage: Eukaryota > Viridiplantae > Streptophyta > Pinopsida > Pinales > Pinaceae > Larix > Larix kaempferi. The sequence goes on along the minus strand of BSBM01001357.1, from coordinate 7,623,308 downwards.
GGGGTTACCAACCACAAGCGGCGCTTATTATATGGTAGCATGTGCTATTATATTGTATGTTTTTAATATCGTATTATGCAATGTTATAATATATGTTTTGTAATAATATAAAAAGTATATATTGTAAATTTTTATATATTAGAAGTTTTTAATATATATTTTAATGATAAAAGAAAATGGCTATGTAGCATGGCCAAGATTCAGTTCATGTGAATTCATGAGTCTATAATTTTGAGTGCACATTATGACAACAATATTGCACTTACAGAAGAGGCTTGAGGCCAGGACTGTATTTTTTATCAGCAATGAATAGAAAAAATAGGCTAAGAAGGTATTTGTTGGCTTGCATCAATGTTCTGCACTACAAACTTATGTATTTAAAAGAGGATTGGTTAATGCATTCATATTCTTCATGTGGCTATTAACATAGTTTATTGAGAAGGTTCTTATATTTGTGAATACTTTCAAGGCCATGCTCATATAAGTGAATTCATTAAGGCCACGCCGGTTTGGGTAAAGCCTCCTCATAAATATGAAAGTGCCGAGTCAATTTCTAGAATTATTGGACAATGTGAATTACAAAACTTGGGTTGAGCATACTAGAATTTTATATCATTTTCTTGTGGTCATGTTAGAAACCTGCATATCTAGTGTTCTAAACTTCAAAATGAGCAATACCACATCCGACTTCAAAACCAAATATTCCCTATGGAGGGCCAATATGGTGGTTTGGGACCACGCACATGGACCATGATCCCCATAGGAAGATCTCTAAATCCATCTACATTGTTAAATTTAGTAAAATATTGTACAAATTCATTATCAAAATTGTAATTTTCCATTAATGTCAGTGTGACACAACTAAATATGACTAATTCACATTAATCATTGTTAGCTAGTCATATTTATATTCCCGTGACTAAATTAGTCATTTATGTTAGTCATTTTTATTTTAGTCACTTGTTATCTAGTCATATATTGTATCCCATGACTAAATTAGTCGTTTATCTTAGTCGTTTTTAGCTGGCTTATTTAAAATTGTTCAATTTTAGTCGTTTATCCCTTGAAAAAATAGTGGTTACTAACTTTTTTAGTTGCCTAATCACTTATCTCTCATTTTGTACTAGCGTCCAGAAGAAGCAGCCAAATCACTTGCTCCCTTGGACCCCCGAGCCTATTTACTGAACCAATAGGAAGAAAACTCTTTGTAGAAGCAAGGCACTTAGGTTGTACTTCAGCAATCAATGGAGACTTGCATACATCTCAAAACCTCTGCACTCAGCAGAAATAAGACAGACTTATACTGCAACTCAAAACATAGCTTCCTCTCATCGAATCTCTTGTGTGCATACAACAGAACCACAAGGTAAATTTTCTCGTCAGAAAAATTCTAAACCTCTGCTCAAATTCGATGGCTTATAAAATATTCCTAGGTCTTTTAGTGGTCAGTTTTCAATAAATGAGCCTCAAGCTCCAGTTCTATATTTCAAGGAACTTGAACACAATATAAGGGAGTTGTTCCATAACAACAGCTAGTTACTGATTTCATGATGCTGCCACTTGTCCATTTCCTTCTACCCCATATTCCATTCCTCTTATTGGATCAGTAAACACTCTTTCAACATTGCCTTTGGGTGAGTGTCTCGTATTTTATTTTATTAAATAATAATATTTATGCATTTACAGTCATCCTTGACCACTTGGTCAAATATAAAACTTTACAATAAAAGTTAAGACAATGTTTTTCCACAAACATAAAATGTCTCAAGTATTGGGTATGTTACAGCCTCGTAATCTAGTTATCAAATGCATAATGCACTAGGTGGAACCCTAAACAACACATCTCGTTGACAGAGGAATGTCTGGACAGAACCCAGGCTTACCGGTGGTTACTAAACTCGTGTGTAGCCCTTCTTCCCATCACCAAATCATCACCTCAGAACTTGGCCTCCACTCCTGTCAAACCACAAAAACTCATGGTTAAATAAATGGAAAACACCATTGTTGTAAGTAGAAAATTACACTGTAAACAACGAAAAACCAAAACGAATTGAATATTTTACCTCGCAGGGTTTCAAACCCGGGCTGAAAAGAACCATACGGTTGAACTCGGTACACAACGTTGATCACCATAAATTTTCCATGACTAGCATTACAGTTTCCTAACTGTCTCAGCGAGTGGGAGTGTAGTTGTTTAAACCACCATGGTGGCCGTAAGGAGCAGAGCTCGTCATCACAACACCGAAGCCGAAGCAAACAATGACTAACAGACAAAACCCTCAAGAATAACGGTAAGGTTTCGATATACCTGAGACACATTAAACCACCCACGTGATTGCATTAAAGCCCAAGCCTTGTCATCCACCAACTTTTGATCAAAGCCCACTTTGATATAGTTGCTAACGTAATCTCCTTGGAGTCCATTTTATTATAACGCCGATAGGAATAAGAGAAAACCACATCCTATTCTTAGCCACACTATTTATTTTTCACCACATTCACTTAGTTCGAATACTTTAATGACCACATAGTGTTTGGTTAGGCAACCAACAACTCCAACTTTTTATATAGAACAATGTCGATAATATCACTATAATTGGACCTTGCTATATTAACCTTTAATACTTGAAGTATGATAACAAAACCCTATTAGGGTATAAAACAACCTGTGACCTAATCGATGAATGGAAAATGCATTAGCAATAAGGCTAGGTAAGCCTCGAACTACTCCAGTATACCTCTGCCAAACAAGGAATATTAACTATAACCTATCTTATAAGTACTTTTAGTATTTAAACCTCATTATGGCTTAATATCCATTACATACTTAAGACAACAAATATTAATAATAAGATACAACTAAGTCGTGAAATGGTCATAGGCTCATAATACTACTATTGTACATTAATATTAAAAGACGACACCTCTTTATTGAGAGTTACAACGCCATGATATAGGTCCTTTGAACATTATGATTTCTGCATAGGGCGACAAATTTAAAGTAGTTATTATGATATTAATACAGACATGAGAAATAACTATCATAAGATAATAACGATAAAATAGGCAAGAATACACTATTCAAGTGTAGAGTTAAGGACTTTGCTGAATATGTTACGACACAATCTTTTTTTTAACGGAAACAGGGAAATAGATTGTATTTATAAAAGCTATGCACAGCTATTCATTACATGCATACGATAGAGTTTTTTAACAGAAGAGGAAATTTCTGAGAAGACTGTAACTATGATTTCTAGCAATATAGCTTTAAAAGCTCTTAGCCTTTTCATTCTAAAACTGTTCAAAATGGTGCTAGGATAAACCTTGATAAACTGTCTATTGAGTATAATGCAGAAATACATTGGCAAAATATATACAAAATTTTGAAATTTGAGCTAAACTGAAAATTAGCCATAATTCTTGAGCTGAGCAGAAGCTGCGTCCACCATTTCCTGATTGACTGTGGGGGTTTCCTGCACATAACTTCCCTGTGTTTTCCCTTTCAGGACTGCCATATCTTCCTGCAGCATGTCAACCTTTCCCATCAGCTCGAACAAATTCTTCTCTAAATCATCTATCCTCAAATCCTAGCAAGAAAGCTGGGAGACTGTGTGATTAAGATCCGCGACCATCTCCTCATTTTGCTTCACGCTGGTGCAGACAGCGTCGTATGTGCTGCGAACCGAGAGTTTAATGTCCACCACAGTGCGGCTCAGGGCAGCTATGGCCGCCATAACACTTTGCATTGTTCCAATGTTAAACGGAGGCAACAGAAGGGGACGGGAAGGAGGGGAGTCCAGTTCGCAGAGGGAGAGCCGACTCAGAGCGCAGGAGGAATGAGGAGGACGAGCCATCGCGGGGGAAGAAGAGAAAGGAGCAGAGGGAGGAGTTAATAATGGCTCGTGGGAGCTGACAGCACAGCAGGGATCCATGTGACAGGTGCATGGAAGGTCGGGATGGCATGTGGCATAAACAACGGGGGTCGTAGGGGAGAGAACATAACAAAACTTTAGGTGAGATATGTGGAGGACCCTCGTGGATCCAAAGGACCCTACCTTTAGTTTTGTGATGAATTTAATAACCCTTGACATTATCTTAGGGGATGTAGTGAAATCCCATGGCACCATTGTGGTCCTGTACGTGCCCAAGTTCTAACAAGATTCCTTTATTAGCCTCTATGTCTGCAAGCCTGTTGTTCTCTCGGCGGATGTGAAAAAATGAGACATTTGGGAGAAGAGTATTGATTTTTATTCGTTGCATATATCTGTAGGCTTTTGAACCTTGAGGAGCAGAACCCCTTCTCATGATTTGGATAACGTGTCTAGAGTCTCCATAAATTCTGAGATTGTCAATGCTGAAGGAGGAGGCCAAATCTAATGAGAGAATGAGTGCTAGCCATTCTGCCTCATTATTTGTCTTGCTACCTAGACCCCAAGAGAAGGCTGCGACTTTAGTTCCTCCGGGATCAAAGAGTATCCCACCCGCACCTGCCGCCCCAATGTTACGACACAATCTATTAATGGTCGATTAGACAATTAATTAATTAACGAAAATGTGTGAAGAGAATTTTAATGTCCCTGTTATTAAATTCTGAAACTTATACTTCTGCTTAACATTTATAATTTAAAAGACTCCTTAGAAAAAATTTAAATTTTTACGAATTTTTGGGATGTTACAGGACGTGTAGCCAAAAATGTATACAAAACAACATTGTTGCCGAGCTTTGCCATTATGGCTTTAAGAAGTAAACTAACCCTAAGACTGACAGTAAGTAAATATAACAGACAACGCTTGAACAGTGATAATCCAAGATGGCCTGAGGCTTACCGAAGCCATTCCAAACTCTGGAGCCTTTCACCATTATGTTCTTTTATTGCCGAGCTTTCACAGAACAAACAGAGAAGCCCTAGGGATGTGCGAAATCCTCCTGCCAACACATTGTAGAGCATAACATTAAAATGAATTACTTTTCGATAAGTTAAAAAAAAGAGTGTGAATGAAACCAAGTAATGGTGTCGAACCATTACCTCTACAAAAACAATGTTGCCTCGACCATGGGCTATCCCAGCTTGGAAAAACTCCTCTCCTGACTATGAATGAACCAACAAACTACTTCTGCATCAAATACCTCCACAAACCACTGTAAAATCAACAATTGAAACTATGTATGAAGTGTCTCCATAGCCATGGCGACCGAGAGCTTGGATCTACATAAAGCAAATGAACAAAAGGATGCCATTACAACCCTTGCGTAGTTAGGGTTTAGGGTCTTGTCAATGTGGAGTCCAAAACCCAATGCTTCACATGGCCTCTTAAATTTTACAGCTGCCAACCACTGTGACTTCAAATTCTTACCATGTCTTGCTATAGTCTCGGTTCATGTTCTCGACTTGGATTAATTCCAAGGAGTCAAGTTGCTAGAATATCCCCTTTTCTATAGTTTAAAATCATGGTTTTGCATTTTGGATCAATACCATTGAGCCCTTAAGCTAGGATGACCGTCCCTCCTATAATGAAAAACCATGGATTAACGTGAAGCTTTATTTTTGTTATGTAACCACATTTTTTGCATTATTAGCTTAGCAAGTCTTTAATTCGTCAAAACCAAACCTTGGTAGCATAGGCCTTGCTCAGGATCTGTACAAAGGCTTCAACATGCATTAGCTTCACAAAAGCTAAGTAAGCCTAGGGCCGTCACAAGAACACCTCTTCAACAAAAAGAACATACTCCGCAATACCATCGAGCCCTTAAGCTAGGATGACCATCCCTCCTATAATGAAAAACCATGGATTAACATGAAGCTTTATTTTTGTTATGTAACCACATTTTTTGCATTATTAGCTTAGCAAGTCTTTAATTCGTCAAAACCAAACCTTGGTAGCATAGGCCTTGCTCAGGATCTGTACAAAGGGTTCAACATGCATTAGCTTCAAAAAAGCTAAGTAAGCTTAGGGCCGTCACAAGAACGCCTCTTCAACAAAAAGAACATACTCCGCAACTCAACCATTAAATTATTATACATTGTTTTAGGATGTTTGTAGTTTTTTTTTGCCGAAATTTATAGTTATAGTTATAGTGAAGATTTGGCTCGTGAACCCTTAACAAATTAGTTAAAATTTTGAAGTTTATAACTTTAGTTAAGATTATGTTTGTAAACATTTGGTAAATTAGTTTTGTAGTTTTGATATTTGTTTTAATGATTTTTTGAATTTTTAAAGATTATATTATAATTATTTTATAATAATATATATAAGGTGTTTTGGAAAAATTATTCAAACTGTAAAAATATGAATAAAAATAAAACATTTATAACTTGTATTTATTAAAATAAAATATATACTTATTTACATTTTCAATTAATTCTTTATAAATGAATATAAGGTGTTTTGGAAAAATTATAATTATTTTATAATAATATATATAAGGTGTTTTGGAAAAATTATTCAAACTGTAAACATATGAATAAAAATAAAACATTTATAACTTGTATTTATTAAAATAAAATATATACTTATTTACATTTTCAGTTAATTCTTTATAATGAATAAAAAATTGTATTCAAATTATACCAATATAATAAAAAAAAAGTACAAATTTGTAACATATATCATTTATTGAAATAAAATTTGATATTATTAAGAAAACAATATTTATAATATATAATATATTGAATTTAATTTTTTTTCTTATTTTATTTTCATTATACATAAATAAAATTTAAAAAAAAATTAAACTTTAAAAATATAAATAATAAAGACATACAGATTTGTAAAAAGTATTATTCATTAAAATAAAATATAATATTATAAAAAATTAAAATTTAATTGTATAATTTTCTTTGTTATTTTACATCAACATATAAATTAATGAAACAAAAAATAATAATATTGAAATAACTATATGCAAAACAAAAATACATATTTGTAACATAAATCCATTCAAATAAAATAAAATGTGTGACAAATAAAATATTTTATCGTATAATATATCGAATTTAAATATTCTCTATTTACATTATAAATAAGTAAAATGAAAAAAAATTAATTATATTTAAAATATAAAAATAAAAATGAAAAAAATATACATATATTTGTAACATGCATTATCCATTAAAATAAAATATTTGGTCTTATTTATTTTTGATAAATTTTATTGATTTAAAAACAATAATTTTGATTTCTTTACCAAATTCATTGAAATAAAATATATAATAATATATCATTAAAAATAAAATATTTCATTTTATTTTTTAAATTGTATTCACTTAAAAATAATATTTTTGTTTTTTCTAAAATAAGTTGTTTTTATAAATAAATTTTTAAAATTTCAAATTTTCAACCAATAATACAACATATTACATAAATATGCATATCATTAAAATACAACATAGTACAAATATATAAATATGAATTTATATAAATCAAATTTATTTAATTAATAAAACAAACCACAAATTTTACCAACATGATGATGCATTGGTATATAAAACTAACCACAAATTATACTTTAAAACTATATTTATCATATTATATTCAATGGATTTTTGTGTTGATCATTTTATTGGAGGCTTAGTAGCATGTTTATAGTTTTTCAACAAAATTTAACACATTTTTTTTCCATATAAGAAAGTCATAGCTATATTATTTATAATAAAAAAAACACAAACATATTTAAAACTATATATTTATCATATTATATTCAATCGATTTTTGTGTTGATCATTTTATTGCTGGCTTACTAGCATTTTTATAGTTTTTCAAACAAAATTTAACACATTTTTTTCCATATAAGAAAGTCATAGCTATATTATTTATGATAAAAAATACATAATTACATTCTTCAATTGCCATCATGTGTGATCATGGACACATCAAGTTATAGCTATTCTAAGCTATAAGTGGCAAAAAGAGCAGCAATATGTACTCAACATATATCATTTTACACTGCAAAATAAGCAAAAATCTTTTTTCCAAAATGTTTCACTAATGCAAAACAAAACTAGAGCCTTCCCAAAAAATCTGGGTCGAAAAACCAAAGAGACTGATTTTAGGCTGCGCACTTTACTCAGAGATGAAATCTACATTGCAAATAATCAAGTTCCCCATCCTCCAAGCAGAAGCAGAGTTCTTGACAAAACTATGTGGAGTGAGTATTATGTCATAGTTGAGTGATCAAATTCAACCATGTGCCATAATCTTTCAGCCATTTGAGCACCTGCTTTTGCTAATTCATCTGCAATTCCACATATTTGTATCAAACATCATTCATTTAATAAAAATAAATATTTGTAACAATATAAAATTTATTGAAATAAAATTTGACGTTATTGTAACATTACATCATACATATCATGTTTATAGTTTTTCAATAAAATATGTCACATTTCTAACATATATCATTCATTTAATATAAAAAAAAAAATGTACCATACAAAAATCTTTGTTGGAAGCTTAATAACATGTTTATAGTTTTTCAACAAAATATGAAACAAATTTGTAACATCATTTATTTAAAATAAATATTTATAACATTTTTGTAACATACAAAATCCATTGTAATAAAATTTGAAAGCATCGAAAATAAAGTATTTCATCTTATAATATATTGAATATGAATTTAACATTCCTAACATACATCATTTAATAAAAAATGTAACAATTTATAACATTTTTGCAACATACAAAATCCATTGAAATAAAATTTGGACGCATCAAAAATAAAGCATTTCATCTTATAGTATATTGAATATAAATTTGACATTCGTAACATACATCATTTAATAAAAAATGTGTAACATATAAAATTCATTTAAATAAAATATGGTATTATTGATTTTAAATATTTTATTGTTTTAAATTGACACATCATAATAAAAAATACAACATATAAAATCCATATAAATAAAATATGGTATTATTGATTTTAAATATTTTATTGTTTTAAATTGACACATCATAATAAATGAAATTGAAAAAATACAAAAACGGATTATATTCAAAACTCTAAAATAGAAATGAAAGGCTATACATATATTTGTTACTACATTCACTGTAACAAAAAATGACAAAATTAAAAATAAAGCATTTTATCTTATTTAATTTTAATAAATTATATTTATTTATAAATAATATTTTTATTTCTTTAAAAATAAAAATAAAAATAAAAATAATTTATATTAAAATGATCAAATTAGTTAAAACTATACTTATATTTACAACATTCATCATACATGGAAGTAAAATGTTAAGAAAAATAAAATATTTCATTATATAAATATATTATGTAGCGTATAATTATTGTACACAACACATTATCACAAACACATTATAACATAACACAAATAGAAAAAAATTCTATTTTTATATTTCTTAAACATCAAATTTATAGTTTTATATTATATTATATGAATTTTTAAAATATGCAAAAACACAATACATAACAAAAAAAATAAAGCATTTTATCTTATTTACTTTTAATAACTTGTAATTATTTATAAATAATCGTTATTTCTTTAAAAAAAAAAATTAAAAAAAAAATACTTATACTTAAATAAAATATTTCATTATATAAATATGTTATATGTTATGTAGTTTAAAATTATTATACTAAATATAACATAACACAACACATTATCACACACATTATACCATAACATTATCATAAATAGAAATAAAATCTATTGTCATATTTATTAAACATCAATTTCATAGTTTTATATTATATTACTTAAATTTTTAAAATGTACAAAAATACGATACACACAAACACATCACAACATAACATAGTATAATATAGTATAAATGGATAATTTTTATATTTATTAGACATGAATTTTATATTATAATATTATGTGAATTTTTTAAATATAATATTATAATAAAATTGAATTTATATAAAATTATTTAAGGATATTTTCCACGTAATGTTTAAAGTAGAGTTATTTTTATTTATTTAATTAAACAAATAACAAATTTTATAAATATATTAAGTTGTTTAATGATGTAAAAGAATATAAGAAAGAAATGAGGATAATATTATTTATCTAACTTTTTTTTCAAGGTATTGTTGTCTTGATCATTCTATTGGAGGTTTAGAAAAATAACAAATTTTATAAATATATCAAGTTGTTAAATGATGTATAAGAATATAAGAATGGAATGACGATAATATTATTTATCTAACTTATTTTTCAAGGTATTGTTGTCTTGATCATTCTATTGGAAGCTTAGAAACACCTCTGTAAATTTTAAACAAAATATAACACATTTGTAAAATATATTATTCATTTAAAAAAAATTAATATTTTTAACATATTTATTGAAATAAAATAACATCATAAAAAATGAAGTATTTTTTCTTATAAAATATTGAATTTAAATATTGTTTATTATTTTAGAATATAAGCAATTATTGATGATAAGATGATTTATCCAAAATATTTTTCAAAACATTTTTGTGCTGCTCATTTTGTTGGAAGTTTAGTAACATTTGTGTAGAGTTTTAAAAAAAATTAATATTTTTAACATATTTATTGATATAAAATAACATCATAAAAAATGAAGTATTTTTTTCTTATAAGATATTGAATTTAAATATTGTTTATTATTTTTAGAATATAAGCAATTATTAATGATAAGATGATTTATCCAAAATATTTTTCAAAACATTTTTGTGCTGCTCATTTTGTTGGAAGTTTAGTAGCATTTGTGTAGAGTTTTAAAAATATGACACATTTGTAATATACATCATCCATTTAATTAAAATAAATATTTGTAATATATTAACATAAAATATTTATTGAAATAAAATGACACGAAAAATAAATTATTTCATCTTTTAATATATTGAATTTAAATCTTCTCTATTACTTTAAATTGACACATTATAAATCAGTGAAATAGAAAAATATAACTAAAACCTGATTATATTCAAACAACAAAAATAAAAACAAAAAAATTATATAAAAAAATATAACTAAAACCTGATTATATTCAAACTACAAAAATAGAAATAAAAAAGTTATATTTGTAACATAATACATCCAAATAAAATATGATATTATAAAAAATAAAGTTAAATCTTCTCTATTATTTTAAATTGACACATTATAAATAAGTGAAATAAAAAAATATAACTAAAAATTGATTATAATCATACTTTAAAAATAGAAATGAAAAAATTAGTCATATTTGTAAAATAATACATCCATTGAAATAAAATATGATAAGATGATTTATCCAAAATATTTTTCTAAACATTTTTGTGCTGCTCATTTTGTTGGAAGTTTAGTAACATTTGTGCTGCTCATTTTGTTGGAAGTTTAGTAACATTTGTGTGGAGTTTTAAAAATATGACACATTTGTAATATACATCATCCATTTAATTAAAATAGATATTTGTAATATATTAACATATAATATTTATTGAAATAAAATGACATGAAAAATAAATTATTTCATCTTTTATTATATTGAATTTAAATTTTCTCTATTACTTTAAATTGACACATTATAAATCAGTGAAATAGAAAAATATAACTAAAACCTGATTATATTCAAACTACAAAAATAGAAATAAAAAAGTTATATTTGTAACATAATACATCCAAATAAAATATGATATTATAAAAAATAAAGTTACATCTTCTCTATTATTTTAAATTGACACATTATAAATAAGTGAAATAAAAATATATAACTAGAAATTGATTATAATCAAACTTTAAAAATAGAAATGAAAAAATTATAGTCATATTTGTAAAATAGAACATTCATTGAAATAAAATATGATATTCTTTGATAAATTATATTAATTTAAAAATAATATCTTTATTTCTTCAGAAATAAAAAATAAAATAAAAAAATAACTATATTTAATATTAAAAATAGAAATGAAAAAAAATACATATATTATGCATTGAAATAAAATGTTGTGAAAAATAAAGTATTTCATTACTTAAAATATGTTTTGCCAATTATTGTACACAACAAGACACAATATAACAAGAACACATCACAAACACATTAAAACATAACATAGTATAAATAGAAAAAATTTATATTTTTATATTTATTTATACATCAATTTAGTAGTTTTATATTATATCATATGAATTTGTAAAATGCAATATTATAATAGAATTAAATTTATATAAAAAGACTGAAGATTATAATAGAATTAAATTTATATAAAAAGACTGACGAATGTGGCAAATGTAATGTTTGTGATAAAGTTAATTTTACTTAATTAATTAAACAAACCACAAATTATTCAAACATATTAACTTGTTAAATGATGTATTGAATTATTAGAATATAAACACTTCTAGATTTGAAAGGCATAAACCACAAATTACACAAACATATTAACTTGTTATATTGAATACTATTGCCAATGTAATTTTTATAAGAAAATTATTTTTATTTAATTAATTAAACAAACTACAAATTATACAAACACATTAACTTGTTAAATTATGCATTAGAATATTAAAATATAAACACTTTAAATTTGAAAAGCATATGATCTTTTAAAATTACAACTTTTATTATGTTATAATTTTAAAATTATATACAAAAATTACAATTTGATTAGAAAGCACAACATGCATTAAATAATTAAAGAAATAACCACTTTTATTATGTTATAATTGTAAAAATATATGAAAATTTTACAATTTTATTATTAGAAAACCCACCATACATTAAATTAAAATAATGAAAGTTAATAATTTATAAGCAAAAACTTAACTAAAGAAGACTTCTCAAAGATAGCTTTGGCCATGGCTATCCCTGAGATATTCTAATGCATAATTTAACAAGTTAATGTGTTTGTATAATTTGTAGTTTATTTAATTAATTAAACAAATTACAAATTATACAAACACATTAACCTGTTAAATTATGTATTAGAATATTAAAATATAAACACTTTAAATTTGAAAAGCATATGATCTTTTAAAATTATAACTTTTATTATTATGTTATAATTTTAAAATTATATACAAAAATTACAATTTGATTAGAAAGCACAACATACATTAAATAATTTAAGAAATAACCACTTTTATTATGTTATAATTGTAAAAATATATGAAAATTTTACAATTTTATTATTAGAAAACCTAACATACATTAAATTTAAAAAATGAAAGTTAATAATCTATAAGCAAAAACTTAAGTAAAGAAGACTTCTCAAAGATAGCTTTGGCCATGGCTATTGAGAGATTTGAGAAAAGGGCTTTTGCCCTTTCTCTAAAAAATGATAATTTTATTAAAATATTTATTTGCAGTATTACAATTTACATAAAACACTATAATCTAATTTACAATTTAAAAATGAGGTTGAATTCTCATCAATTCCCTGAGGATTCTTCATTTGCTTTTTCTTCTTTACATAAGAAGCATTCTCATCTTTCTTTTCTTTTCATGTGTGTGATTCTCGGTCAAAGCATCATCCACTTCATATACATAGAAGTAAAAATTCTTTAAATATAATCTAAAATAAATAACTAATTTATTCTGAAAACATACCTCAATCATCTTCATTTGTCATGCACTTCAACACCAATTACTTGTGGCATAAACAATTTTTCATGCACACCTGTATAAGACAACATCCAAATGAAATCATACATAACCTACTTTCTCTTCATTTGAATATGCCTCTAGTTTCTTTTTTCTAATCAACCACCCATTATGTAGTGTCTATAAAAGAAAAAATATAAAAAGAATGGTTATAAAATAACACAAAATAACTTTCGCAACAAAGGAAAGAAACCACATTATAAATAGAGGACTGCTTATTCTATTGGGGAAGGAAATTTATGATAACTTTTCTGGGGCCTGTTAACCCATTGGAATCTGCATTACAAACTCTAGTAATTATAATGTTTATCCACTCTTTATATACGGTTTTTCGCTTTGTTTTCCCTCATCCGGGAATTTATCCTAATAGTATTTTCTTTTTTGCTCAGAGGGTCCGGTGCGGTTATTCGATGTGGCTTAAGAATCCAGGTAAATACAAATCTGGCCCCCACAGTCAGAGAAAAATCATGCCAGAACCAAGGGCCGTCCAGTTGCACGTGCCGGGGAAGAGAAAGATCGGAAACATTTATTATGCTTTACCTTACATCATCGCATTCCGGATCCCTCATTATAGAAACGGTGAATAAGGTGGAAACTTTAATTTGTGACTACAGATATATAGTTTCTAGCATTGCATCCCATATACATTGTCAATAGCTTTTCTATATAAGCAGTAAATGAAAACCTATTTCACCTTCAACTGATTTTTTTTCTTACTTGTTATTTATTAACACACAGCTTCTTTTACCCTTTGAATCGATCTTTCTATTCATTTTTTCTTATTTCTTATTTACCCACTGTTATTTACCCACACAGCTTCTTTAACCCTTCAAATCTATATTTCTATTTGTTTGTTACCAAAAAATTGGAAATAAATGACATAAAATAATAGAAAATAAATACTAATACATTAGTAAATTTAGTCATCATTAAATTATATAAACCCTAATAATTTACAATAAAAATAAAATAATTTAATACAAAATAAAAATTATAATAATAAGAAACTTTTAATTAAATATTGAAAAAAATTTAAATAAAATAACATAAAAAATTAATGTAAATTTTATTTCTAGTATATTAAATCTTATAAAAAAAAACAAATAACAGAATGCAAATCCCAATCTAAATTCTTAAAAATCCAAAATCAACCAATAACATAAAATAACAAGTCAAATCTAACCCAAGTAGAACTTATAAAATAACAAACCACATATAAATCTAACTCAAGTAGAACTTAAAACTGCAAGTGAAACCCTCATAGAACTTAACATCTCAACAACCCGCTTGAAATTTAACAAATCTGATGATGATTTATGTTCACAGAGAGTTTAAAAACCTACCCGCTATCCCGCTATCTTGAAATTCAACGCAATTTTTTATTCAATAGCACCATTCTTGAAATTCAGTAGCACCATATATGGTCCAATAGCTCTGCCTCTGCACTGCAAAACAAAACACAAAAAAATTAAATACATACTCACAGTAAGAAAACAACTCATTACCTAAAGATGCATCCGGCCAGGGTTTTTCTTAGACCGCTTACACATGGTAGTATACAAAATGCGATTCCTCCAATCATCTCATCATTTCTTATCATCTCACCTTCCTTATACCTTCCTCGAATCATCTCATGCGAGATACCTTCCATTTTCTTCCCACAGCTGGCCAAATCGCAGAGCTCCCAGCTATCAATTTTCTATCTGCCGGCCAAATTGCAAAGCTACGCTTGTGATCTGTTTTTGAAGCAATGGACTCGGAGATCCCGCCTATCTGAAGAACTGAAATCGTTTTCCTTTGAACGAGAACGAGTCCGAGGAGGAGATCTCGAGTTTTGTATGGAGTTCTCAAGGAAGCCATCAGCCACGGCAGAAGGCAGCGGCAACATTATTAAACACATTCAGCATCATCTTCGCAGCTTCATCATCTTCTAACCGATTTGCTTCTCATCATCATCTTCTCACTCCAAATATAAAAAACAAACCCAACTAAACAAAACATAAAGAAATAAAACCAACCAAACAAAAAATTACCAAAATAAAATTTAAACAATTACAATGAAAGACTTTCCAAAGAAAGCACAGATTTAAACAATTACAATGAAAAACTTTCAAAAAAAAGAACAGACAGATTGACAGATGAAAAAAACAAAAGCATGGCCATGCTTCAAGCTTAAGAAAAAAAAAAATCAAAAATCAAAATAAAATCCCAAAGAACACCCAAAGATTCCCAGCTCAGGCGAACCAGAACTATCTCAGCCGAGCCAGGTCAGGCAAATCCAGAACTACCTCTGCTCTTCTCCGCTCTGTGCACTCTCTCGGCTCTTCTTGGCACTTCCTCCTAGGGTTTTTGTTTTCTTCTTCAGGAACTATCTCAGCCGGCACTTCCTCTTCGGCTCTCCGCACTTCCTCTTAGGGTTTCTGTTTTCTTCTTTCAGAACTATCTCAGCCAGCACTTCATCTTCGGCCCTCCTCAATTCCTCTTAGCGTTTCTGTTTTCTTCTTCCACTTCCCTTTCTCGGCTCTTCTCGGCTCTCCGCGCCCAGGTCAGGAAAATCCAGAACTATCTCCTCTTCTGAGCTCTCCTGGCCCTCTCCGCAATTCCTCTTACGGTTTGAGTTTTCTTTCTTCCAACTAAACAAATATACACAATTACGTTTTCCCATGTAACATATAAATTTTGAAATCCGTAATTAAAATTTGAAATCGACATACAGGCTGTCACACAACTGTACCGCATGCTACTGTACCGTTATTAAAATTTGAAATCTGACATTGCTGGCATGGTACCGTTAATGTGAATCGGATTTTAGAGTTTTTTAATTTTTGTACTTAAAATTCCGGACCTTTCTGATTTCTCTACTTTTTATTAATTATATTTTTAATATTTTAATATAATATAATTATATCAAATTTTTATTGTTATTAAAATCTTAATATAACGAGTAATGTTTCAATTTTACCGAAGTAAATACTTGTTATTATTACTTCAACTAATTTAATTGTGCACTCAATGATGTAAATCTTCGTACCTTTCTGAACGCTCTACGTTTTATTAATTATATTTGTAATATTTTAATATATAATTATTATATCATATTTGTATTCTTATTAAATTTTTAATATAACGATGGTTAATGTTTCAATGTTATGGAAGTAAATAATTTTTCATTTGATTAATTTAATTTTGTTTAATTAAAATAAAATTATAATTATTACAATTTAATTTAAATTACAAAATAAATCAATTTTGTATATAATTGTTAATTTTATAATAATAATAAATATAGTAATTATTTAATCATAAAAATATATAATAAATTAAAAAGATTAACTAAGATACAATAAATCAAAGTTAATATTAGTAAATACAATCATTAGCATAATTTTTTTTATTTTTTTTATAAATAAATTATATTTTTTTATAAATAAATTATATTTTTATTTATAACTTAATTAATTTTTTTAATTAATTAATAATAAATAAATTATAATCTAAATATTATGTTTTATAATACTTTTACGTTGAATTAGTTTTAAGGAGGGGTATTTTTCTTTTAATACTATTAATTTAATTATTACTATTATAATTATATAATATTATTAATGATGGTGGTGGTTATTAATGTATATAATTTTTTTTAATCTATAATTATAAGGCACTTAGAAATGTTGAAGTTAAGCCATCCCATTTTGATTGAGGGTGAGAACCACCTGTAAGGAAATAAAATTAACGGGCATGATGGTCCTCATCTTGGTGGGTGGACATATTGTTCTTCAATTTAGCATTAAGAGTGTGAGGAATTCCTAACTTTAATAAAAACATTTTTTAGTTGTTAAATGATTTAATACTTCTTAAGTTTAGAATTTATGATGATGATGATGATGATATGGTTATTGCTTGTATCAACTTTTAGTACATAAACCTTAAAAAAGACAAAGAGTTATTCTACCTTTATAAAATTTTATTTATATATTTGAAAAGCTCCAAAAAAAGCATTTATAAATCACCATAATTGTGATGGAAAATTTTTTTTAGAAAAATTAATATTATAAACAATATTTTGAAATTAAAATATGAATATATATTTTATTGAATTAATTAGAATTTATAGTAAAATTATTTTCAACTTTTAAAGTAAATATAATAAATTTAATTCTTATAATAATCATTTATAACAAATTCATATATAAATTTAAAATAGTTAATGAAGAGTAATCTTTTGATAGAATAAATAAATATAATATTTGATAGATTAATAAACATTTTATAATTTTTTTAAGTATTTAAATTTTCTAAATGTTTATTTATTAGTTTATTTATTGTTTTTAGTTTTTTTTCAATTAATAAATAAATATAATACTTTATATCTATTTTATTTTATAAGTACATAAATTTTTGAAATATTTTTTTATTAATTTTTTATTGTTTTTATATTTTTCAATTAATTATATATATGAAAAAATACTTAAATTTTATAATATTTCTCAATAATTTATTATTAAAATCTTTTAAAACTTAAATATCATTTAACTACCCTTCCATAAAAAGGTGATCATGCCATGTGTTTATTCATTCTCAAACCACAAATGTTATTTTTTTAATAAAAAAATGAACAATTTCGTTTTAGTATACAAATTTCCAAGTTCAAAATACTAACATTTTAAAATTTACTAATACCTTACAATTTTGAACATTTCTTTGTGTTGTGTTTGTTCTTTGTGTTGTGTTTGTTGTTAGACCATATTTGCATAGGCAATCTTATAGTTATTTGTAATTTTTTTTTTTAAATTTTCCAATCTTATAGTTTAACATTAATAGTATATATAACTTATGTAACATTTTTATGTAATAATAAATTATTAAATTTCAAAACATTTGCTATAGTATTAACCTTTTAACTCATCATAGAAAAGGTGATCTAGGAATGCTTCTCTTAAAGCTTTTTAGACACATAAATAAAATTATAAAGAAACGCAAGTGTCTCCTTGTTTAAGGTTTGACAAACCAAATTTAGTAACCACCATCATCATAGTCGTTAGCATAGGTGTGTCCTTCTAGTTTGGTTGCTTTCACTTCTCAAGAAGTAGTCATAAATATAAATATAAATATATAAGAAATAAATTGTGCCCTTAAGAAGTGGGCATTGAAATTTAGCTAATAAAAAATTAAATCACTAATTAACATAACACAATATTAATATAGTCAATTAGGTTTATCCCAAGTAGTTGTGAGAATGGACTCTTATTTTTCTTCAATTTCTGTAAGTGACATGTTTAGTTCTTAAAGAGTATATTGCTATAATGACCTTGAGCTATAAGTTGACAAAGCCTTACACTTCTATGGAATCCAATTTACCCCGGGTACCATCCTCGCAATGGAGGAAAGTGATCACGAGGTTTGTCCAAGATATGTACTTCATGGAAGGAAAAACACAATATTTTAATCTTTGTGAGTAGCGTGATGGTGTTGACATGTACCGGGTCAAGGCTAAGTAGGGTGATTACACACTTTTTTCTAAGCAAGATTCATGCATTCTTTGGTGTCGATGCCTTGGGAGATAGTGTCTAAGACCTTTCAAGTTGCTCGCATGATTTGGTAGTCTCAAAGATGTAATCGAATAGGAAATGGGTTAGACTGGTTTGATCAGGGATTTGTACCAAAATATTGGATTGGTGGACAGTTGGTAAGGTTATAAGGGACTAAGGTGAAAACCTCAGTCATCCTATTGCAAAGAAGGTAATCTTGCCTACTAATCTCAAGCTAAGACTCAGGAAAATCTATGAAACTTAGCTCTGTTATTAGCCTGAATGGATAGACAAATAATAATTGATACGCGATGATTAGCAATGTCATATTTTTGAAAGAATTCGTAGTTAATCTCTAGCTCGTTTAGGACTATTGTTGTCATGAAATTAGTAACGAGTCCAGTTATGTTTGACAACCAAAATCAATATAGAAAGAAGGGAAATGTAAGCATGAAATGTTATAATTAATGTAGGGGATGCTCTCGTATGGTCACAAAATATGTTGATCTTGAAAATGGAACCCTCGTGATCGACAAACTCAACCTCCCATAAGGCTAAATAGGAAGAGGTAGGAATGCTACCCTATCGTTAAAGCCTCCTACAAGTATGTATCAAGTTCCCAAATTTCTCAAGAATCAAAGTTTCTTGCTAATCTTTGTCAATATATGATTTTTAAATTTTGTATGTAATGATTATAAGTACTAATTATCAAATATATTAATAAAGGAAAGTACGGAAAAGGAAATAAATTGAAATAGAAATATAATACACTTGTAAGCTTTCACAAGATATCCTCATTTTGAAGTTATTATACTTTTAAATGTTCTTTAACTTCTTGAAATAGAGTGCTTAGTATGTATTACAAACAACATAAATAAATAAATACCTAAATAAGGAGTTGTATCATATATATATATAGTAAGGAGAGAGAAAATGCAAAATCTCAATGATATTCTTTTATTAAAATGAATTGTTTCCACATATCAATTATGTTCTGACAATTTCCTATGAACACTTTGACCAAAGAAAACTCTAAATTGTTTCAAAAGTTTTTAGGACTATACATAGAATAATCAAGTAAACATAGAGATAAAGAAATACACATCTCGGGTCAAGCAATACAATTTAAAATGTTGCTTCAAATCTCTTATAAGCATATATGTCATTAATTATCACTAGCAACAATATGTGGAACTTCTAACACAATAGGAAATATATATAAATAAACAAAATAATTCTTTAAATGCAAACATAATTTTAACATTACTTCATCATCCTCTATTATTTTATGAACTTCCCCTTTTATCAACAAACATGTCAGAGCCTATAAAAACACAAAGTGTGAAATGAGATGAAAACTAACCAAAATCACTTTTCAAGCTCTTACATACTCTTTCTCTCTCATAATAATGGTCCTTGGTTAGCCTCCTCTCCTTTCTATTATGATCCTTGGATAGCCTCCTCTCCTTTCTTTTATTCTTCTTTTTGGTTAGTTATTAGTTACAACTACCCACTTTAGTTAATTAAAAAAAAAACAATAGTTTGTAAAGAGACTATCACTATTTTAGTTTGTTTCCCTTTAAAAAACCATGCCTTTAATTTTGTTGAAGTAAAGTAGTAAAATAATTCATTATAGTAAATATGAGGCATAAAAAAGAGAAAGAACAAGGCCCGCATTTCATATTATCACCACATGTCATAATCAACCAACCATCAAGGGGGTAAAATTTTGAGGCTCAAGCAAAAACTCATATCTCCCATATGGTATCATTCTCACACAAACAACTTCATAGCCCTTGACTTTGCAGTTCATGCGTTATCCTATACCAATAACACATGCAATACATCAACAATGCAATAAAAATACATTCTTCATCACAAGTATATTTCCACTCGTGACTCCAAAAATTAACATTTAAAATAAACCATACATGTCAATAAAAAATACAAAGTAAAAAATGTACCATCGCATTCACATACCATCAACGATGTACTTGTAATATTTTATATAAAAACCCCCACTCGTGACTCCAAAAATTAACATTTAAAATAAACCATACATGTCAATAAAAAATACAAGTAAAAAATGTACCATCGCATTCACATACCATCAACAATGTACTTGTAATATTTTATATAAAAACCCATTCAAGGGAGTAAGTCAAATCAAAACTTAAGACTTTCGCCAATCCAAAATTTAGTCATACATTAACCGTCATCACCATGTTAAAAACAAGAGCTACGAGGTGGCAATGTCCCCGACATTGTAGTTGAAAAGGATGCTTCTATATTGTGCATTTTGTAATTTGTGATTATGGAAAGCAACTTTTGTTGGAGAGAAGCATATAGAATTAAGATTTAATGCAGTGAAAGTGATCGAGTAGATGAAACAGAGAAATGATACAATTAAACAAAGATCGGATTATCTTTCAACAAAATCATAAAACTGGGTCTTCTCTTAACTACATCATTTGCACATCAAAACTTACTATCATTTTGACAATTGTCTTTTTTGAAAGGAGCATCCACGTCACAACCCCCGTGCTTTTAGTTGTCATGTTATGCTTTTTCAATTCAATATATGGCATGTCTCCTTCAAGTTTTAGCGATTAACTTTATGGCCATGGTTTCCAAACATCCAAGAAAAGCAATCAAGTGTAATGAACATTACAACTTTTTTCAATTCATATATAGCATTTATGACAATGACGATATTAATAAATTCAAGTTTGAAAAGTTATTTTGCTTCCCTTCTTATTTGATAAAAGTCAATTTTTTCTTGAATGTTTTTCAAATCCGACAGAACTTTATTGGCCATAGGAAAAATATAATGTGTCCATAGATGATCGAGTTTAGTAAGGCAAACTAATTTAATAATTGGTAAAAACTGCAACCATGATAATGCATGTATCATGGCAAATATAGGGCATGGCTAATCTACAGGCATTAGTGGTTTCGAATAATTAAAACTACGATATTAAATTTGAGATGTTAATAAGGAAAGACATGGATAAATTAAGTGACATGAATCTCTTCTATATGCATGTCATGAATCTACTCTGCAATAATAATAAAGAATGTATTCTCTTGCTTGCAGAAATAACAACAGTCAAGAAATAGCAACAGGAACAATAGTAGGAAGAGGTATGGTAACTCTACTAGCGTTAGAGAAACCATAACCACACCTCACATGGTGTGCAACCTTTTGAAGGCATGAAGCTGTGAAAAAGGCTTATTCTTGATCCTTGTGGGAGAATCAAGGATCAAGAATAAGTCACATTGATTTTGCTAAACTTCGTTTTGTTTTTTTCTTTTTTCTATCAGATATTATAGGTTGGTTCTTATGGTTGGAGGTTGTGCAAAAGACAAAAAAAATTCTTTGACAATGGGGGGGAAGATAATAACTTGGGCATAAAGGCAAATGAGCATTATCTTAGAGAACGGTGAAGTCAAACCAAGATGAAACTAAAGGTTGAGATTTTTGTTATGGAATATAGAACAGTAATCTAGAACTTTTCCATCAAGTTGATCAATACAATAAGACAAAGACGAGGAAGATTCCATAAGGTTGTGCTTCAAATACTTTGAGGAAAAGATGAAAGAATATTTCCAAGACCACTTGTAAAATATATTTAGCTTAGGGGAAGTGATTCTAATAGAATGACGAGAAGAATCCATTGGATGCATTGTTCGTATCAAAGCACCACAATTTGACTAATTCCATTCATCATGGTCCTTAAAAAAAATGAATTGTTCAATGCAGCAGAGGGCATGTTAGAGGGCAAGTGACGAGGTATGGGTGGGCTCTCTTGTGTGTTTTATAAAAGCTATGACTGGAATTGGTGATGATATAAGAATAGTCGGGTGTAGATGATATACGTAAGAGATTCAAATCCATTGTTGCAGGGATTGAAAGGCATTAACAATCGACATTTATGAATGGAAAACTCATACTTGACAATCTTATCACAGATTGGAAAAGAATTTTGTAGAAGCTAAAATTGGGAAGGGAACAAAGGAACAACTCATAGTTTTAGCTAAGTGTTCACTCTTGTCTTTTATATGGTATTGTAGTGGATGCATTATGACATTTCCTTGAAGATTCTTCTGCGTAACATATGCTTCAGGCATTTTATTACTTGATGAAGAGCAACTACCGAATGTCCACACAGTTTGGACCCTAAACACAGTTGCTTTGTTATTCAGGCATTTATTTGTTTGCCATTTTTATTGTGTAATGGTTAACTAGTTGATTGGAATTGTTAATAGCTGGTGGTGATTGTGATTCCTTTTTTATTTTTATTTTAGTTTTTCAAATGTTGGAAAAAGGATCGTAACCTTTTATTAAGATATAAGAAGTGAATATTCTGCAACTGCATCTTTTGGTATTTCAAAAGTTAATCATACAAGCCCAAAGGCCTTCAACAAAAATGAACTTGCCTTCAACAAAATAGAATTTTCTAATTGTCTTTTACATGCCAAGGCTTACAAAAAGGTTTCAGTTAAGAAAATCAATTTCTTCAACATAAACATGCCAGAACCAAAATTCAAGGAATTTCAATATACTTAGCATTCAACAGCCTGTAGTATCTCACAGGATTTTACCTGGTGAATTCATAAAAAATATAGCTCACTTTTAAAAAACCAAGACTGCCGTCTTAAACTATTCTGAGCTTATGAAATGAAAAGTATGTAATCTAAAATATGAATTGTGTTGTTAATTAGAATGAGAAATGCTTTAATTTCCCATTGACTGACCATGAATACCCAGGCAGAGATGATTTCCATTCCTACTTCCATTCTCAATTTAATTTGCACATGCAAGTTCCAGTAAGTTGCTTTTGGTGTAATGATACTTTGTGGCTGTCCAGGAGGTTTATTCACCTATTGTATTTTTAACTTCATTATAATTAAAGCCCTAAACATATATGGTGTTCATGTCGGATTATATTCTCCGATAAGTTCCAGAAAAGTGTTGTTTTCTAACACTCTTCTATGGCAGATGCTATAGAAATTTTTTTGTTGAGTGTCAGAGAAATTATGTCTGAGATTTCTCCAATTCTGGCATTGGTCATTTTTCCCCAATGCTGGAAAATTGAATATCAAATACAAAACAAAATAGTGAGATAAAAAATAGAACCATTTGCAGCAATGTTCGGATTTGCAATAAAAAGTAAGGCTATTTTTTATTATTGCTGGGAAAACAAAAATCCAACAATGGTCACAAAGTGATTTGCTATCTGAACACAACATTAGCTATTGGGTAATACTTTAACTGCTTTTCTTGTCGTTGCTATTATGGATGCTTTTGTTCATAACTTAATTACAATCTTCAATTGTCAGCTTTTGGTCATGAAATTGACCCATTCTGTGGTTATGTTGTTATTTATTGGTCTTTAGTTTGGACTCATGAATTCGGTTCTCACACTTGCACTTCACATTCCATCACACGACATACCTGCTACTGGTCACTTGTATTCAATGTATTTAATGACAACTGCAATTAAACATTTTTCATATCCTAAAGTGAGTGGAGAATATTGTTATTTGCCCCTGTCAGTGTAGCTTGACTTTTGTGCTTTGCTTATCAAACACTTGGTCTGTTTTTTTCCAGGCATAAGTACATTAGATAACATAACTCATGCAACTATTGAGAACTTTATCTTCCATTGAATTAATGTAACCAATGATATGTGAGAAACCTCTGACATTAATTTTATGCTCCCCAAGGCTTTTGATCTCATGGGCATTAATACAAAGTGATTTTAGTTCCATTTCCTGTCTGGAGGACAAGTGTGTGGAACTCCTTATAAATCCTTTGGGTTGCACAGGCAAGATAACCCTGGCAACATCGTTTGATGCTCAACTTTGATGTGATGACCTTTTTTCTTATGCAGTCAAAGAAAGTGGATCCTGATTATAAACCTGTTATCCTGATTACAAACAAACAAAAATTACTCACAAAATATCAAAAAATAAATTAATTAAACCAAACAAATTGGAAATTGTAGTAGCTAATCAACTAAAATAAGATATGAGTGTCCGTTCAGATTATATATCTTTCCCCTGTTTGGGAGGTGATAATAGATGCATCCAATTGCGAGAGTTGGGTTCATATTTCTATTACTCGAACCGTCCTAGTAATTATGCATGGAAACATTTGGATGAATGAACAATCCATTTTAGTGAAAGAGATCGAAACATCTTTGTGAAAGCCATTGAAAAAATGATGATTACACCAAGTCAAAAAATAAAAAGTAAAAATAATTTATGCTGTAACCCAAAGGGCCAACACATGTAGTTTAGCAGAAAATCATCTTGAAAGCCATCAAAAACAGATCATACCAAGACTCAAGTCACGAAGAAGATAGCAGATCATAGTACATACCAAGTCACGAAGAAGATAGCTTATACTGGAATCAAAAGAAGAACCAAGGCATCTATATTAGCAGAAAATCATTATGAAAGCTCTTAAAATAAGAAAGTCCACCAATAAGGCACTAGATAACTCCTACAAAAATAAGACTCAGAAATTGTCCACTTTTCTGTAATAACAATCAGAAGAAAGACTGATTTAGATTCAAGCAATATGGAGCTGTAATCCAATCTTTTAAAAAAAGTGGTAAATTAATTCACTATATTCAGAAATAAAAAATCTAAAGACTTTAAAGACATTCCTTTCACAGCTTTTGTCAACGCATTCAGAATTTAGAGCAAATATGAATTAAAATCGAGGATGCTCCAAAGGCATTGAAAACACGTAGTGCTACTCACATAAAGAAGGTTTCACAATGTTTATTAAACTGAATAGGTAACTAATGATAATCCTTCTTACAAAACATATAAGTAAGAAACATGCAACAAAATCATTCAATTTTGGAGTCACAAATTGAAAATCCCTGATATTGAGTAACACGTAGGGAAATCTCAACCAACAAATTGAACCTTGGCATGGCTAGACAAGTTGCAGGAGTAACAAAATTAGAACTAGCATATATGATAATGTTTGTAAAGATGGATATAGTCAAAACTGCCAAGTTTGTCTACAATTTCTTCTGTGGAGTGCTTAACTAGTTTTATAGGAATTAAGCAGCAACTGGCGATAATTTCCCTTTATGCATTTGTTCTGAATTCAATGCCTGTATGCAACTTGCTTTTACTTGTTTAATAATCCTTTGCATTTGTCAGTAGTTGACCAGTAGTTATGTTCGTTTTCATGGCCTTTACAGCCTCAGACTCATTTGCACACTAGCATGCATATGCATACATTATTGGTCTTATGCACTGGCATGAAGACAGTATCTAATGTCTTTTTTTATTCCTATACTTCATAACTACATCCACAGAAGTCTTCATTTGATTCATATTTTTAGTTTCAATTCTTATAGAATGACATGTGACATGACTCTATCTTAGAGTATCCCAATATAAATCAACAGATATAATCTTATGTGGAAGTAGATTTGTGTATGTGTGTGAATTTTTACACAGTTGCATAAGATATCAGGAATAGCTGCAAAAGATATTCAATGATGCAGAGTGATGCTTCTAATATTACTCACAGTTTGCACAGAACCTGAATGTGGACAGATTTTAAGTCCAAGGAATATATGACTATTGTAAGTTTTTTATGCAGAAATCAAGCCAAGTCATTGAAGCACATTGCCTATTAAAAAATTGTGAAACTAAATTAAAATCAACAATAAGCCAAGAAAAGATTTCAAACCTGAAACAAAGAACTAACGCAATAATTGAGGGAAAAACAAAATCAAAATGCATTTTTCAATGCTGTAAAATCAATGGGTCTGAGCTAAAGAAAATTGATGGAAGTAAATAGAAATTAATTTTTCTTGTACTAAACCAATTATCATTACAGGTAGGCAATATCTCACTACATCACTGAATAATGCTTATTCAAATTTCTCTATAGCTTTTTCTAAATCATGTCAAGTTGTGCATTGAACCATTTGTAATAGTCAATGCATATAGCTTTCTGTCTATATAATCACAAGGGTAAATTCATGAAATAATTCCAATCTAGATGGCATTGACCAATACATGGTCTTCATATAGAGCCAAAGTTTGGCCATTGCATGGCATTTTTCAGAATACATTGCAAAAATTTGAATTGAAAAATCACATTCAACAATAATAAGGGGAATCCAAAATCTGAAACCGAAATCATTAGATAAAGAAAAAGCAAAGCGATTAGATGACCGAAATTGCGAATCTGGTCAATATTATGTATCAATAATTCTATATCATTTTATACAGCTCTAACAATTCTATAACCACAAAAGAGATAGAGAAAAAAACAACCTAGCAATATTTGACTGGAAGTTGTTTCAGTTGCATTAAGTTTATAAATATGTAAAAGGGTTTAAAAGCACATAAATTTACAAAATGTATAATGACAACATAGATTTGTGCGAGTCGTAGCATATGCACTTTGCACCAAAAGCTAAAACAGGTCACGCTCCACCAAAATCTGCAACATTGACATCATAAGGCATGTTGCAGTAGCATGTGCAATTCCTATCATTCCTACACATGGGCCGTGCATTATTATCAGCAATTATGGAGAGAATATAAAAGCAAATATGAAGACAACATATGTAGCAAATGCTAATTTAAATGAAAAATAAATCATGTTAACTGTTATATTTCTATGTCTTTTTTTCTTTCCCATACATTGGCCATTGGAATGGACAAAATGTCAAAAAAAAAACAGGGCTACAGCAACTGCAAGAGCTTTGTGTTTGACAGTGGACCAATGGAAAAGCAAAAAATCTATTAAAAGTGAACAGGATTTTGGAAATCATGTTTTTTGTCTACAAATGTAGCTATTGCAATGGAAAGTGCAAAGTTGTGTGCAATGAAAGGTGTCTAGTTTCAAATAAAATAATTTGAAGTTTCAAATAAAAGGGCGAAGCAACCGATCGAATACGGTGCTATTTTAGTATGTTTTTTTTTTGCCAGAACATTATATCTTTGCAAGGTAGATCCTACACAATGAAGAAAAGCCAATAAAGAAATATAGCCTGGGAATACAATTATTTTTGAGAAAGAATACAATTATTTTTGAGAAAGAATGTCGTGAGAATGGGACATCAACAAAGAACTTGTTAAACAAGATACAAGGTATTCCTCTCAACATGTGGGAGAATAATTGTATGCCTTTGCATTGCTTGGATCACCCGTTGATTTTAAATTTATGCTTGGTTTAGGGTTTTGAGTGGAAATTAAAAAAACTATTACTTTTATGCAGAAATATAAACTAGTATAAAAAATAGTAAAGGCATTGTAATAACAAAATGCATTCAGATCTGTAATTTAAACATAACTTTTATCTCTTTCAACTTTTGGCACTACGATAAGGTCAGTGTGCCAAAGTACAAAAATTTTAGCACTACCAAAAGAAAGGCCACTGTGCTAAGGTACAACAAGTACAGTAAAACAAAAATAGTAGTACACTAGAATAAATAAAGTAAGTATCAAGACAAAAAATAGATCTAACTGATTATTGACTTGGTGAACCTGCTTGTACTTCGAAATTTTGTTTCTAGATGAGATGTAGCTTGTATGAGGCAGAGTCTTTGAGCGGAACTAGTCTAGCCCTTACTTGAGGGCACCAAACATACTCATGAGAAAGGGAGAGAGTCTGAAACAAACCAGTAATCTCAATAAATCCCAGTAGAGATAAGTACACTGAGGAAGCTCTTAACCAATTATGAAGACTTCAACAACATCATACATTTGGAAGGATGCCTTTAACGATGTAGATCGCAGTATTTGAAGGAAGCATAGTATTATTGTTAATCTTGATTGAGAATGCTACTGTATTTCCACCCTCGAGGTTAGTGTAGAGCAGTGCAATATTCTATAATTCTGCTAAAACTTCTATGAATCCGCCCAAATTCCCAATCCATATTCGGAAAAAATGCAAGTGTTCCGAGAAGAAAAATAGCTTAAACAGAAGAGTATGGCGGCGCCCGGACTTGAACCGGAGACCTTCAGTGTGGAGTAGGGTCGTAGAAAGAATTTGGAAGCCTATTTTCTCACTGACATGGTCCTTGTAGGGAAGATGTTATGTGAAAGAAATTTAACAGAGCAATTTTTTTTATTTATTTGTCTCTTCTATAAATCTTAAACTAACTGGTTGAAACTTGCAACATCCTGTACTTAATAATAATGGCAGTGTCCATGGATCTTAAGGGAAATTTTCTATACTTAGTAGGGACGGTTGTTATGGTGGCACTAGTTCTTATACTAGGGATGACTCCTCTGGTTTTATTAGGTTCACTGCTTTCTGCAATGTTCAAAAAAATGAACACAGTAACAAAAGTCAACTCCAAATATGTTAAAATTGGATCTCGGGAAAGGCCTCGAAGGCTATTGTTGATTAAACAATAATTGGGACAACTGACAAGTATATAAGCAATGAACATGATTAGGATGCAAGGTTTCTGTGAATGGGAAAAGAAAAATGACTTAATATTGTGTATATTTTATAAAAAACAGGTTCAAATAAATTCATAAAAGAAGTTGCAATAGAGAATGTTTGAATTCTATTTTGAAATATTGAATGCAAGTTGAAAGAAGGGAAAAATTGTTGAAAGTGTTTGGATAAAAAGGAAAATTATGATCATACCTTTTATTCAAAAAATTTTGACCTTGACAATCGTGTTGTTCATTGCCAAAGTGTAAAGCCCTTGTTGCTTCAATTTGCGAAGATTGTAAATGGCCGAGGAAACACTATTGCAGTATTGTTCATAAGAAACAGCTACAACATCGGGGCAACATTCTTTTAATTGTGTACCTCGAAGTGTACATTCAATAATCCCTTCTTCAGTCTCTAGCTTGCATTGCAATATGTGTTCATAAGTAGTTGGTGTTTCACGTTTGCAAAATGTACAAAAAACAGTGCTTTGTATCATTGGCAGTTTACACTGTGTGCAAATGCAGTGGTAGGGTGGTGCAAAAACATTTTTTACTTTCAATGTTCCATATACCTGTTGTAGGCAAGCAAACAGAAAACATAAAAAAACATTGCAGTGAGCATGTTTTTATATGAAGGCCATGCTACGAAAAAGCACATAAACGAATTTATGAAAACAAGTTTACAAATGCAGCTTTTGCAACATGGTGTTTGAAAAGATATCATTGTAATGAGTTATATTGCTGTTAATTGGAATACTAAATCTGGTACTGTAAAAAAGACATTTTGACAAGTAAAAAGTCTATATTTTCTTTATATCAGAAGCAGAAAACTTTGATATCAGTAATGCAACAGGGTGAACATTGAAGAAAGAATAAAATCTCTTTCGATAACTATGAAACTACTCAAAGTACATATGGAGAGCCTGCTTAATTGATAATGAAATGACAAAAAAACATTTCAAGTGACATTACAGGAGGGGTTCTTCATATCTCACCTGTGTTTTAGCTTCAATTATTGGAAGCAAACTTTGTATTGCGAATTCATCATTTAGGGGATCTATAAATGTTGCTTGTGAAGTCTTCATAAGATGACTTCCTTTTGCACCTAGCCTTACAATATTTTTTATTAGATACAGAGGCGGTTCATCAAGTGTAAGTTGTTGTTGCACTCGGAGGAAGAAATTTGTGTAGCTTTCATTAACCTGAAACTGAGCATGAATAACTAGAGAAGAATTAGTGAAGGGGGGATGGGAATAGAAAAATGTTTTTTGTTACCAATTCTACTTTTTTTTTTTTGTATATGCATCTAGCAATAGATAGAGAGGGAAAGAAAAAGCATAAAAAGTGAAAAGAAATATAGCGAAAAAAAATTGTTTAGAGAGAATCCACTTTACAGTTGCATAGTCGTTTGTAGTTTCACCATCTCTTATGTAGAAGTCCAATTGTTTATTGTTGTATTCACAGGCGACAACTATGACTGCGACAGAGCCAACGACATATGTCTCATCTGATGTAACCAGCTCATTGATTGTTGTATCTGGTGGAAGGCAATGCATTTTGCATACTTGTTCGATTGTCTCTATGACAGTTGTTGGCAATATCACTATTGAATTTATGGCATCTCCTCGGTCATATTGACCTTTCTTCTTCAGTTCAAAACCAGAAGTTCTGACACTTTTGCCAGGCAAAAAGAAACTGCCAAAGCGATTTATCAAACTATCATTAATTGTAACTGTCATTGTCATCAATCCATTTTTGTCAACAAGATCTGCATGTAGAATCTTTGTCTTGACAGGGGAGTTTTGGTTACGATTTTGTGCAGGTACATAGACAACCAAAACATCCCCCTCAAATACATGCTTATGTGTTGCAGTACATAGCTGTATTATTGATGATGGTTCAACTGCCATTTGCTTTAATCTATGCACATTTAAAAATATCAAAAAGTGAAACAACAAATGGATTAGTCTTTCATTGAATGTTGAATTTTGTACCGAATACACTAAAATGAAATTATTAGAGAAGCCGAACTAGATGCTTGATCAAAACATTGACATTTGTGTTAGGTAGAAGATGAAACAATGTGGTCAAGAATAGTGAATGAACAAAGCTGTTGGATAGGAACATTACCTCTTAGGACTATTTGTTGTTGCATTTCCTGAAGGCCGCGATAGTCACGAGGGGTTCACTCAGTGAACTTGTTACATAGCACGATCATTCACAGGATATTAAAGAATATCCATAATTTCACTAAATATTGGAAAATGCCTCCTAAAACTTTATTGTTGAACCCCCCTCCCAATATACATTTCCAATTAAGAAAACCCCTAGTTTCACCAGATATTGTAGGTATCCATTTTTATCAACCCATTTTTAATACCCCCTTTATATCATATTATCAAGTTGTAACAAACAGGATCCCTAACGCATCTCAGTATATGCAAACATGATGCTAAATAAAATAATAGTATAATACTAATAATGATCCCACCGGGATTGCAGGGATGACCGAGTAAATTTTTCACGTTGGATAGTGGAAGACCCAACAAAATATTAATGGGGAAGACAAAATAGTTAAAAGGCAACCCAGTCAAGAGATCAATGTAACAATGAATCTTAAATACTAATAGTACAATAGTTATGCAATGCTTAGAAAACATGAGGATTGTAGATGTTTCACACCATAACCTGCCAATCTATCAATTTTATATCATGTAAATACAAGTATAGCCATAGAGAGCTCATGTTTTCTATAAGCTTAATAAATTAATCTCCATAAAAAAAATTTGCATTGGATAGTGGAAGACCCAACACAATATTAATGGGGAAGACAAAATGCTTAAAAGGCAACCCAGTCAAGAGATCAATGTAACAATGAATCTTAAATACTAATAGTACAATAGTTATGTAGTGCTTAGAAAACATGAATATTGTAGATGTTTCACACCATAACCTACAAATCTATCAATTTT
Organism: Larix kaempferi; assembly: GCA_027924585.1. NCBI lineage: Eukaryota > Viridiplantae > Streptophyta > Pinopsida > Pinales > Pinaceae > Larix > Larix kaempferi. The sequence continues at coordinate 7,590,781 of BSBM01001357.1, read as the reverse complement.
ATATCATGTAAATACAAGTATAGCCATAGAGAGCTCATGTTTGCTATAAGCTTAATAAATTAATCTCCATAAAAATGCAAAATTGAAACCATTTTGTGGATGGACTTCCCTACCTTCCTATCAAAAGGGTTTCCTATTTAAAATGACATATCACATTTATAGATGGAGGCACAGTTGACTAGGAATTTAAGAGCACATATCATCAATGGGAAGATCACATTCATGAATTTTATTATTTTCTTCCAATTTTTTTATTACCCATTTGCATGGCTCTGGGGCCAATGAAAGCTTAGATAAATCACATTCATGAAGAAAATTATTCTAAAAAAGGGAAGAGTTTATAAGTTCAATGATTTGGAGGTATACATCTAGCCCACGATTTGGAGGTTATTCCTTAGCAGCAGTTAGGACTAATATGAATCCATCCCATGATTTGGAGGTATGAATCTAGCCTACAATTTGGAGGGTATTCCTTAGCAAAAAATAGGACTGGTATGAATCCAACCCACAATTTGGAGGTATGAATTGAGCTCATGATTTGGAGGTATGAATCCATCCCACGATTTGGAGATTATTCCTCAACTCACCAATATAAAATAACCCCCAATATTTATATTACTATGTCAAATTAAAAACCCCCCTTTGACCCCTTAATACGAGGCAATATATTTTAGAGGTTTTAAGGAGTATTCAAACCCCAAATATGAATGGACGTGATATGATATTGCCTCACTAGTGAACCCCCTGTGGCGATAGTGTTGCCATTGCAATGGTCTCTGCAACATCTTGTGAGGAAGAAAGATTTCTTTCTATCGATGGACTGTCTGATGTCGAAGACATAGCTAAATTGTCTCCTTGGTTGAGAATATTGTTTCTGATTAGTTGTTTTTTTTAAATGTTGTATTTGTTTTTTTTTCAATTTGCACATCCAATGAAGACTGAGAGCATATTAGACTATTCAAGAATATATTTCAAATAGAAAAGCGTCTGAAAAAAAGAGAAAAAACAACAAAGACAAAACAAAGAAAATGATGACAGCCAATTTTTTTCTTGTCTTTTTTTTTGTTTTTTCAATTTTTTATGCTTTTCAATTGAAATGGTAATTCACTTTTGAATAAGAAAAGAAGTCATGTTATTGATCAACAATCAGAATAATGTCACCTGCAAGCAGCAAATATGAAATGCACTATAACAGTTTCACTAATGGCAAAGGTAAAAGAAAACCTGGTTGCAGAAACTTTGTAAAATAGACTCTTGCATAGCAAAAAAAAAAGGATATTGTTGTAAGATATAAACCAAGCTACCTATAATGTTTTAATATTCCATTTATTGAATAGGAAAAAAATATCAATGAAATCTAGCAAAGCCAGGAACATGAATATTAGTATATGCTTTGTTCCATGAAGAGATTTTTGTTTTTTGTTCAGTCATATGGTTTCATCATTCTATTAAATACTTTCTAAAGCTTTGTTGTTTTGCTTTTTTTCCTCCGATGCTAGGAGCATTGCATTAGAACAATGCATATATGAAGAGAAAAATGGACTAGATTATAGTATCAAGTACTTTTCAAAGTGGGTTTTCATTTATAAAAAAGATTTGTATGGAACTGATCGTCGTCAAAAGAAAAAGAAAAAAATATTTTTTAAATTGGTTTGTTGTGGCAGTAAAGGATGACATGGACATGACCTCAGCAACAAAATGATCTTCATTCCAAATTTGCTAATATAAAAGAAGATGCATTTGTAAGAAACAAAGGAAGTGTTGGCAACAAACTGTACAGAAGCAAAACAAAATCAATGACATCAGAATATGCACATGTAAAAAAAAAAACAAATGAGGAAGACTATATGCAAGTTGCAGGTACTGATAAGATACTAGTAAAATGATCTGACCAATATGCATCGGAAATGGTAAATGAAAGCCTGTCAATATCTATGTTTGTCCAAAAATGGTCAATCATAGAACCATACTCTATTGTAGGTATGTTTGTTTTTAACTTTAGACGTTTACTCTGCATAAACAGTTCCAATCTCCTTTTCAATATTGTTTCTTTGTACATGTCAATGTTAAAGTCACCAGTTATTATGGCTAGCATTTTCTTGTTGTTTTGTAATATAATAGAGTCCAAGACATCAATAAGTTTGTTAACAAGATTATTTGGTTTGTTATAAATATTGACAAGCTGGAGAATGTTCCGAGGGAGTGTAATGTAAGTGACATCTGCCTCGACTGATGGCTCGTTAACAAAAATTGTTTCCATAATAGGAATCGTCTTATTCACAACTGTCAGAAGGCCATGAACTGAATGTGTTGCAATGCAATTGTTTTGGTTTACAAATGCTGCAGTAGTAGGTTGCAAATTCATATGTGTTTCTTGCAAACAAAGAATGTCTAATTGCATAAGTTCAAAGTCATTTGCAACATCATGAATGTGTGAAAGCAGACTTCGCGTGTTAAGTGAAGAAATGAACATGTGCTTAGTATTTGGAAACGACTTAAGTCCATATTGAAATTGCAAAGAAGCCTGTTTCTCTAATCTATTCAATTCTGCAACTACTTCTACTTTTGATGAAAAAAAAAAAAAAAAAAATTCCTGTAATTTGTTTACAAGATAGAGACATTCAATGCTCTTTACACGTGACAATGCGGTGTAAACAAGACCATGTTTTGTGACTCCTTTTGGATCAAATGCCAATTTCTCAAGTGTAAGACCTTGTGCTCTATGAATTGTTCGAGCACATGCTAATTGAACTGGGAATTGTACTTGGATGTAGTTTTTTCTCTTTCCAAGAGAAATTTGTGTTGTAACTCTTTTTATAGGGGTCCAAGTGCATATGATGGAATTAGTGTAAAGATGCTGCATAAATGCCCGTGCAATTGCTCCAACCTTTGGATCTGAAAATTGAATCCATAAAATGTCTGTTGTTGCTTGGCTATAATGTTTGAAGATGCCTTCAGCACCATTGACAAGGCCATCTTCAATTGAATAGTTCTCGCCTACTATTTCGATAAGCATGTGTCTTTTTAGAGTAATTGTAGATGGCAAATGAATTTTCTTATGTACATCAGCTGTGTTATCAATTTGATCAATTTTGGTGTCTTGAGCGACAATGGTAAATGCTTCTGCATTAACAAGGGCCAACATCTTTGAGTTATGTTGTTGAACATCTTTGTTGCAATAATAAAGAAATGGAAACGACGGATCAACTGGTGGTTGTTTGTAGCATTTCCGATTCAAATATTGTATATCGTCAAATGTTTGTTTTCCTGTTCTGATTCTATTCAAGATCGATATAAAAGTTTCGTCTTTCTGTCTGATAATGGTTTTTAACTCATAGTATTGTATAGAGTCATTCCAAAAACTATAAGGGAATTTTTTATTATTGAAACTTGGGAAGTCAAAAATCCAAGAATCGTGAACAGGTTCTGCTTGGCAGAAATCGGCGCAAAAGATGACATCTAGATTTCCAAATGGTTTTGTCGGAGTATGCATGATCTCACGGAGACGTTTATCTATGTTATGTAGCATGCGTGAACCTATCAAAGAAACTTCATCAATTAATAGAACGCGAACTTGTTCATAGTCTTTGCTCAAAAGATCTAGTGTGTTTGAGCTTAATAGCATCAAGATCAAGGAACCAAAAGGAAGCTTAAAAGCAGAGTGAACAGTAATCCCATCTACATGGTATGCTGCTTTTCTAGTGAATGCAACAATAAGACCTTTTCTTTTCAGGGGGTTGCTACCAAGCTCTTTTTCATAGAAAAAGACAAGAGCATCATAAAAGGCCTTTGCAGTATGTGTTTTTCTTGTTCCTGCACTTCCTGTAAGGAAGATATGGATTGCTTTTGCAGGATTGTTTTTTTTCCTAGCAATAATTTCTTTCACAATGGACTGTTGCTCATTGTTTAAACTGCGTCTAATCGCAAAGTATTCATCTTTATCAGGGAGAAATGGTTTTTTTGCAATGCTAAATGTCTTTGGTGTTTCGAACAGTTGATTCTTTCTTCTACAGAGAAGATCATCACCCATGTCATACTTTTCAACACCATCCAATTTGAGTCCATCATTGGTATCTTTTGCAAAGTCTAGAGGTATTTGAAAATGCGTTTCAACTTTGTCTTTTGCAATGTCAATATCACCCCATTTTGAAATTGCTTTTGCCATAATTTTTCCTTCAACATTTGCTATTTGTTATTTGTATTTTTCATATGCCTCTGTCCATGTTTGAAGGGGGTGGTCCAACACATTGGAAAGATTTCTGTAAGGCACAAACAACAATAGCCTTTCACGGGCAAAATTTTCAGGATCTTTTTCTTGATTGTAATGAATGTATCGAATGATAGATTGTTTGTTTTTCCATGAACCAGGCAATAGGAAGAAGCGTATTCAACTAAAGATACATGTTCTAGGTCTGTTGGGCGTTCAATGTACCTGTCTATAATCGATGGGCAAATGATGTCTTCAAAATCATCATCCTCCTTTTCTAGTAATGACAGTTTTTTTAAAACGACAGTTTTTTTATCATCTGGAGCAGTGTTGATAAAAATTGTCGTTCTTGAAGATGAATGTAGAGGTAAGGAAAGCACAATATGTACTGCTTGTCTAATAGACATCTGTTGCATGTTCATAAACGTGTTTCCAAGCCTATGAATTGTTTCTAGTTGATTACAATTGTTTGAAACAGACTCTTCCTTGATTTTTTTCAAAGCCATTGTCATAGGCCTATCTAATTTCGTTATGTATGAGCTTACGTATGTCACAGTTGCATATGCATCTAGGATGAATTGGGCATCTGTATTTGATTGCCACAAACTTGGGATTCCTTTTGCAAAACAGTTTATCCAAATATCTGAAGGGTCTCCTTTTAATAGCAATGCCGGTTGCTCAATTGTAGAACACACTAGTTCAATGTACTCGTCCCTGTTTAAATGTAGTTCTTGCAAGAATGAATCAAATGTCAGGCTCTTTGGATATTCTTTAGATTCAAGAGAAAAAGAAAGGAGTTTTTTTTTCAATTAGGGCATCCGATTTAATTTCAAGAGGTTCTAAAACCATTGTAACATCAACAGGGAACATCGGGAATCGAAACCTACGTGCAGAGCGTCTATGTTTTTTACATGTTCTTGTATGTCTATGAGTTTGAATTTTGATGAAGTCTTCTTCAAGTAATGAGGAGTCTGTCGAAATGTAGCAATCGACAAAAGAACTTATTTCATCATTGGTATTATCACCAAAGACGGGTGCATTTTCAATCCAAAGAAGCCCATGTTCGTGCTCATTTCCTCTTTGTTGAAATTCAGTTGTAAAAAAAAAGTCATTTACTTCACCAAAAAGGTATTTGTTTTTCAAGATAAAGGACTTGAATGCATTCATTTTGTGTCTATAGTAACGGGTACAAAGTACAGGGTGTTTTCTTATCAAATTATCAATAACATCATCAGGAAGAAGTTCGTCGCAATTTTCTCTGTCTTTTTTCTCAAGCTTGTGCAAAGCATCACACAAAGGTTTCCAAAGATGTTCAGCAGTAGAAAAGCTTACAAAAAAGTTGGTGGCCCTAGTTGACGTATCATTGCGAAAAGATTTTTTTTCATGTTGTCAAAATAGTCAGGAGATGTTCGGACGACTTTTAGTGAACGATATGCAATTGGGGATTTCATTATCTTAATAAGGTTGGCTTTGCATTTCACATCTTTGGCTTTTAGTTTTTTCCCTTTTAACTCCCCTATGCGAATAGATATCCAAGCAGTGCTAGAGATTTGACCTATTAACACTTTCACTGCTTTAAAGAATATATTTGTGGGATGTGCTTCAAAATGTGTGCTTTCATGTTGAAGCTCCCATTGGAAGATTTGTTGGTGTCGAAAGCATTTGTACATGTCATTGGAACGGCCGCATCCGAAGAAAAGTGTACGAAAATTAAGTTCTTCAAAGAACTGATCTTGGAAAATTCCTAGGGGTCGGTAGTTTTCAGAAGGTGTAAGCTCAATGATTTTGCTGGCCAAATCATCTATTAGATGGGTTTCTCCATATCCATGCACCAATGTCTCTGTGATTGGTTCTATGAATTGATCATGTGTATCTTCATCGCTTTCTCCCAGCTTTGTAAAAGGTTCATCTAAATTGTTTGATTCTGATATCAACAGTTCATTAGATTCTTGCTTTGCCAACAATTCATGGAATGCTTATTCCCAATCTGAATTGATATGTACATTTTCCATTTTGTAAAGATCCATGTCACAAAGGGTTTTCAATGCTTGCATGACAATATTTGGCCGAACATTTCCAGAAACGAATGCATTTTTGTATTCTAGTTTTCGCTTAAGCATAACTGCAATGGTCTTTCCCTCTTCTAGGTTCCTAGGCAATGCTTTTTGTACTTTGTCTAGAGATGTGGGCACATTGATGATTGTTCCTGTCAAGCCTACTTGAGCTCGTTTATAACCTAGTTGCCGAATCTGAGCAAAAGCAATTCTTGGTGACATAAGCCGCTCTTCAAGCGAAGTCAATTTGTCTACATGAGGCAATGAAGTGTTGCAAAAAATGTTAAGTGGTGTTGCAAACAATGGTGTTTCTGAATTTGAAATACTCTTTTTGCAATATTTGCATATGTATTTGTGCAATGCAATTGAAGAAGGCATAGTATTCCAAGGAAGACATTTCAATGCATAGAAAGTGTCTTCGTTGATATAGAGAACATCCCTTTTAAAGTGCAAGCATCTACAGACAGAACATGCATGAATAGGGGTATCTTGAATACTTTCTGAGTATTGTTTAAGTGCTTTTTTTGCCTTCTCATATGCCTTTTGCTTTTGAAAGGATTGAAGTGCTTCTAGACGCATTTCTTTTTTCATGGCACGTATGTTCTTGAACGGGGCAATGGATTTTTTCCATTTCATAATGGAATCTTTCTCCATACATTTTTCCATCACAATTGAAATTTCTGGGCCAATGCAAAAGAGTCTTGTTTTTTTTTTCAATGTTTTTTCCATGGAACAAGTTTTTTTCCTTTTGTTTGTCTCTATTTTACAATGTTCTTTGCAAAGGTCAGTGGGATGTTGTTGTTCAATGACATTGCAAAGAGTTGAATGATGGCAATTGTCAGTTGTTTTCATCATTGCATCGATAGGAAGGTTCCTAGTCATGGCATTTGACAATATTGGAGAATGTCTTTGAAGGCTTGTTTGGGACAAGGGATGAAAATGCAAATGGCATTTGTCAATTTCATGATGGAGAAGAAAATAGATCTTTGACGATGTATTTGTTGAGAAGAATTGGTTTTCGACTTTGTAGGAGTGTATGTTCAAAAGAAATATGTTGACTTCCAAAACCTCACACAACCATTGAATTGTGAAATGGCCATCATTTACATGGCCAATTGTCTAAGGCTCTGCCAAATTCACTACAAAGGTTTTCCAACTAGAAACAAGTTGATTTTCTTGCACTGTCTCAATCTGAAGAAATGTTTCTAGACAACGGAAGGCTCTTGCATCATTTGAAAGCATGCAGTTGAAAAAAGTTTGCGCTATTGTTTTTCTGAGGCTTGCACTATCAAATGTCTTTGTCAATTTTGAAATTGATTCAAATAATGAGTCACAGTAGTGGCCATCAATGCGAGAGATTAATTGGAATCCTTGTTGCAGTAGACTTTCTCTTAAGCGATGAGACTCGAGGAAGATATCTTGACAAGAATCAACAGAAGAAGTATCCGATCGTCCATGCAAAACAGCATAGTCGGGTCCTAGCAATTTGTATGAAAGTAAAGGTTCGAAGTGCCCAGCAGCTGGGGTGTGATCATGGAATAGAATATTGTAGCAATATCCAGCACAAGAAGGGTTGAAATGAAGATATTTCCTTTTGCTTGTCAATGACCATACAACAACAGGGACATTTAACCAATTTGCAAACCATTTGATGCAGAAGATATCACCCCAAAGGCCATAAACACTTTCTGCATCCGGTTGAGATGCAGTTTGGGACATTCGTTGCAAATAAAGATCTCTATCCTCTATCCCATGCAATTCAGACAAGTATAAAGGATCCAATTCCAAGTTGAGAGAAGAAATTGCGGCTGGATCGTTTGCAGCTAGACGCAAACAGAAATGGTTTATGGTTGCTTCTCTTATCTCCAAGGATGTGTACCGAAAATGCAAGAGTATAGCAAAGGCATCAAAGAGACAATCTCCATTTCGGTAATGAAAAGCTTGCAAACGAAACAAATGGTTTGTTGACAAAGCAACATCAATACCATCAAATGCCCCTCGTATAATTGGAACGGATCTTGCTCCTATGCTAGAACATTGATTATGTTCAATGCTCTCCATCACAAGAAGAAACACGGGAAGAAAAAACTGCATGGCAAATGCAACTTTGGAAATAAGGAAAAATAAGTCACATTGCTTGTGACACTTGCAAGCAATGAACCAAACAAAACAGTGTCTTTTGCATAGCGACTTGCAATGAAAGCTATGTTGGAAAACAATTCAATAGACATTTCTATCATGAATTTATTTTAAATGGCGTTTTTTAAAGGGTTTAGATTAGTACCACTTTTATATTTTTTTTCTAATTTTTGCGAAAACAAATTACCTGTAATAACTCTAGGAATCATCCAAGGGTAAGCTAATAGACTTGTAAATGCCTGTCTGTAAATGCTTGCCTGGTACACTTATTGACATTTTCATTTTGCAAATGAAATGAGAGAGTTACAAACCAAGAACAGGTTTTTGTTGCATGATTACACAGTTTTAAATCAGCATTCAATTGTGATGATTATGTAGCAATAAGTACTCATACTTTTGCATGAAGTACTTATATTCTCTGTTTTTCATTATTAAGGCCTATAACTCAGCATTATAGACAACTGCTTTGCAGAGACAAATTCTTGAGACTAATTAATTTCTCCATATTTAGGCCTAACGTGAAATGAATAATAAAATCTAATTAATACAGTACTCAGTAATTGAACAAAAAATTTGTAACCAGATTTTGTAAGCAGGGAATGAATAAATTATTTATATTATTAAATAACAAAAATTCCAATTTTCAGACCTCTTTCATTTACTACCAAAAACAAAGACATTTTGCACAAAACCCAAACCTTCCTCACACTCTCACTACACTGAATTTCTTATATGTTATGTGACTGTGAAATTTCTATATGTTATGTGACTGTGAAATTTCTCTATCCTAAAGGGTCTCTGCACTTGGAATATGTGTATAGAAATTCAAATATATACACATTTCCACCAACTGCAATTGGATATGTTGTTACAACATGCTCCAACCACCTAGAAGCAACATCTCTTTGTCCATGCTTCTCCAAGAATCCTAGCTCTGTAGAATCTGATACTTAAGTTTCTCAAGCCTTTGCGAATGCTACTTGGATGGTTTTTATCAAAAAATTCCATGGCCATAACCAAGAATTCATGGTTTCCTTTGCTAAATCAATTTATGGAAGAAAGTTTGTTGTTGGAGACATAAAATTACAGGTGGATGAAGAATTCATCGTTGCGGCCATAGGGTTACCAAGAGAGGGAACAATATGATTTAATAATCCTCCATTGAAATATGAACCCTCGAATAAATTGCTAGTTGAGCCCTTTGAATATTAACATAATATAGACTTATGAATTCGAGCGAAGCTGTTGTAATAAGATTTTTTGGAGTATTTAGTATGGACTGTGAATAGACTGTTGTCATGGCCACTAAACAAAAATCTTGACTAGACTCTGCTCTATCTACAGCATGGAAAAGGCCAAGCTATCTATGGTTTACAACTACCGACATGGACTCAGAGGTTTTGTAGCTCAAATATCAGATACCCAGGCAGTAGCTATGGCCAGTAAATGATTTGACTATCACAACCATCAACTTTGGATCAGTTCGTAAAGAATTGATGGACTAAACCAGTTTTTATGCTTGTACCATTCTAGTTTCTATTACAGAAATACCTATTTTTGGATTGCAAGCAGAAAATTTAAGAATTTGGTTTTTCTATTGCAAGCTGAAAAGCCCTAGTTCCCATAAAAAAAAACCCGGTTCATATCTTTAGTTGTTTTCCTCTTGATGGATGAACGTTGTTAACACCCAAAAAGTGCTCACTAGCTCATTTCCTTATTCACATGACCCATTTGTCCACTTTTTCACCATTTGAGCCTCTAAAGCCACCAAAATGTCACCAAAAGACCTTAATACAACCATTTTTCCACTCAAAATCAATATTTTTCCTCAAAAAGCATAAAAAACCCTCAAAAAGGGTCCAGAATTCCCAAAAATATTAAAAAGGGAATAAAAATATTAAAAATATTCAAAAAAGGAAAAAGGAGGGAAAAGGTACCTAAACCATGTTGGTCAATACCATTGGTTTCCTCAAAACCATAATGGTATTCCCCACTACCAAAAACTATAAAAAGGTGGTAGGGGCTCCTGACTTTCTATCCATCCATCTTCCTATCCTCATGCTGTCAAAATCTCTCATGAGTTTTTGACCATTGTAGCAATCTTGGAGAAGAGACCTTTGGAGCTTGGAGCTACTCACTTTGGAAGTTGCTCAACAATCTTCACCACTTGGAGGTATCACCATTGCAAGCACTTGCTTGCCCTTATTCTTAATACAAAGTTATTTTTTATTATATTTCTTGTTCTTGCTTTCAAATCTTTCAAAAGTTTATTATGATATGCACATGCTAGTTTAGTTTAGATTTAGATTTACAATTGTTTTTGCTTTCAATATTTGAAACTACTATCACATGTTGATAGGTGCCCATAGCACTAAGCTTGGTTGCAAAACCAAGCCAACAAACGTCCTTTCGGACAAAACCATAGCAGGCCAGAAACCTTGGGATTAGAAGCTGCATGCCGAACGTTTCATTCCTCCAAAATCACCATGGGTTTGCAATTGGTCTCGTCCACTTTGCTAGTACAAACCACCTAGCTTTAGTTAACTATGAGATATGACAACAACAAATTGGCAACATTACTGGTTACTCTATTTTAGGTGGACAAATAGCAGGAAACATAATCACAGAATTACAATAACTGCATAGCCAGATATATACAGTTGAAGTAATGTTTGTATGGTTTGAATCGCTCAATATCATAAAAATTCTAAACTGATAATCATATGGAGTGACAACGTTAGTACTTATTAGTAGAATTAGTTATTGTTAGAGACTTAGAGTCCTCTCTGGCAACCTCAACAATTAGATATCAATGAACAGGTATATGGCGTGAATATCCAAGCTTCAGCGACGATCTGATGTCTCCTGTACCTTCACGTTGGAAGGGAGTATGCCAAAGTGGTGATCAATTTCCTACTTCAACATGTAACAGGTAAAATGTGCTGCATTGAAATTCAGATTGCAACATGTCTAACACACTGATATTGTGATCTGCTTTTTGTCTACTTAAGAAGTATCACTTATACTTCTATGGTTTATTGCAGGAAACTGATTGGTCTTCAACAATGTGTCTTGTGTATATTTTCAAGATTGTATTCCAGGTTTCAACCTAGCTCATGAACAAATCATTAAGATACCCATTTGACTGAAACTACCTGATTTGTCTATTGAATTTTGGATGCAAAATATGCTAAGGCCAATTAGGGAAAATACTCAAAAATCCATTAAGATTGATGATCATAATCTAGCATTTGATAGCCTAGATGTAGTAATTTTTTTTGTTGATATAGATTTAAATGAGGGACTACTATGGCGACATTTCACACTAGCAAAAATTAGATTTCATCAACATTCCCTTATGTTACTACTTCTGCAAATATATTGGACACCTCATATATTCCTTCCCTAGCATAATAGTGGATGGGAAGAGACTCGATGAACACAAGGAGGAGGAGAAAATCCAAAATATATCAACATCTATGGAAATTTTGAGGAACTATCATGTGCCAAAGAAATTAAAGGAGGACCTGAAATGGAAAGCACACATCTATGAATATAGGGATCTTGCCTCTTCCAAACCTTCCCCTCCTCTCATTCCCCCACCCTACCCCCAAATCCAACCTCCCCATCTATCTCTTTCCCCATTTCCAACCCTTGGTTAGGCCATTTCCTCCCCCTCCCACTCTTGCCCCACTCATATAGACCTTGAACACCTCTCGACAGAAATTTTTCAAAAATTCACAACTCCCTACCCCTTAGCCTCATCCTCACATTAAAAAGTAAGCATATTTGAGCATAGGTACCACACATGATCAAAATCCAAGAATCCTACAAAGTACGGCTCTTAGGCACTTTCCAGTGATCTTGATATGATACCTTACTTGAGCATTGATAAGAAGGCATTGGGAAGAAAATTGAATACAATCAAGGTTATTTCCTAGGTAAATATTGAGGTTTGGTAGGGTCAACAAAAAACAATCACTGGGGAACATAGAGTATATGAAGCCAATAAAAAGTTTTAAAATCATATTTCTCTCTATCAATAGTAGGGGCATGGGGTCAACCTAAATACTTAGATCCCTTCATAGACTGATCAATCTACATAAGCCCAATGTGTTTTTTGTTCAAGAAATAATGATCTCAGATGTTGCATGCAAACTCTCCCTTCGAAAAATACTCCCTTATTAGGATTTTGAATGTTATAGTTCGATTGGACTATCTAGAGGTCTAGTTGTGGCTAATTGGAATAACTCCTTTCACCTCATCAATTACGGAAAATCCATAACCTGCATGTATTACACCCTATTCTCTGATGAGTTTAACCACAATATTCAATTTCTATATGTCAATGGCCCCCTAATAATAAACATTATTTTTGTCTTCACTTATCCAATAGAAGTCTCTTGGAATCCTCTAACCTCATTATTGGGGAAGATATAAATATCATAATAAGTGGAGAGGAAACATGGGGCTACAATGCTCAAAATGATAAACTAGCAAACTACTTCCTTGATATTTTCAACAAGTGGCATTGGTTGATATTGAGCATGTATCCCCCATGGCATCTTGGACCAATAATAGATTAAGGGAATATTACATTAGGAAAAGATGTGACAGATTTGTTGTAACAGAATCCTTCCTTGATAGTATTCAAAGATACAAGTTGATGGTATTTAGAAATGGTTATTTCAACCATTCCACAATAATTATACAACTAGATCAGGCCTCACAATGCCCTCCTCGATCCTTCAAATTCAAACCTTACTAGCTTACTAATCTTAACTATGTTCAACTAGTCTCTTTTTCCTGGATTCCCTCTCAGTAGACGAAAGGGGACCTCATGGCTCAGTTCCAAAGGAACTTGATCATTATCAAAGATATATCAAAGGAATGTTGCTCATAACTTTTTGGGGATGCCTCCACAAGGCTCAAATTCGTGTAGTAGCAGATATCTTATCTCCATGCACATTATTTCCACATAAACCCCTCTCCTAAATGGATACTTGAGCTAACAGATCTAGACAAAGAGCACCATGCTATACTCGCTTGGAAAGAAGCTTAATAGAAAATAAAAATTAAGGCATATAGCTTCAAGAGGGATACCAAAACACCTCACTGATCCATCAGTAGGTGCTAGCCCGTAAATACACCAAAGATGTACCTGTGCAACGAACCCGTCGTTGAACTTCAACCAAAGATGCGAGAGATGGCAAACTGGAAATGAGAAACTGCAGATGAACCCGGTGAATAACAACTGCAACAACAACCAGAGCTCCCGAAATGTGCAACAGAAACCGCCGAAACAGAGTGTAGACCCAAACAAGTTGAAATGGAAATCAAAGACGAAGAGACGAACGCTGGTAAGCTATAAAACCATGAACCAGCCACCATGGCCATGGCCATACCGAAATAAATGAGAACAGCCCCTGCGCAGACTTTGGGGAAGCCCTCACGAAACCCACCGAATGAAAATCTACAGAAACCCATTCTTGTACAGACGTTGCCAGTCAGTTCGGAACGACAGATGTATTTAACACAAACCCTCTGAAAGACGCAAAAAGGAACCACCGACTGAGAAGAAACCCTCTGAAACAAGCAAACAAGAATGACAGACTGAAAAGATGCCCAACCCACAACTGTTCGGACAACAGCGACAGCAGCAAACCTACCATGCAAAACCCTTGTCTGGCATAGGAAAACCAGCACGACCGCGAAAACCCTCGTCTAGCACAGGAAAAACCAGGTGTAAACCCTCATCCGGCACAAGAAAAAACAGGCGAAAACCCTAGGCCTCGAACAGGCGAAAACCCTAGGCCTCGAAAAACTGAACACTGCATACCGAGGACAACCCACCACGCCAACATTTAACACACGATGATGCCATCACGCCGCCGGCTCTTGGGGCGCAGGAGCCAAGGCAGGCGTCACCATGCACGGCGCCAATCAGACCACAGAAAAATAGCACCTAAACAATTTCGGAAATGCTTGATTTTTCCAAAACAAAGGTTTGAACTTTCACCAGAGACTCCATTGACAAACAGTAACCTTGATTAATAGCCTCGGACGAAAAACTTGATGTTGGGGACATAACAAATGTGATGCACATTGAAGTGAAAAGAACTCAAACCATAACATAAAAACATTAAAACATGATAATATCACCACGAAGAAATTTCAAGGAACATATCAAAGTAAGTAGTGTCACACATATCTCTTGTTGTTACTTTACATCTATATTCTCTAGGTGGGCAGAGGTAGAAGGCACTTCAAGCATTTTTTTAGATTTAGGAGGAAGGACAATATGTTTCTTCTTTTCTCTTAGGGGTCGGTCAATCACAAAGGGGATGTGATCATCATGATTTTCATAATGCAAAAAGGAAATAATAGATGCAACAATAGGTTGAGTTGCAGGGGATGGTTTTTAAGGCTCAAGCATTCCCCAATTATTTGTAAACTATCGTGGATATTCCACTGAAGCAATTCATCACAATAGATTTCAAAATGTTTTGAAGCATAAATATTAAACCATGCAAACTAACATAATTGAAAGAACTTTCACATATATACACCATACACACAATGAACGCAAGATTTATCCAGGGTGTTAGCACCCAAATTGACCCCTAAGGTTGTGGGAGAGGGACAAGCTGGGGAAACCACAAAACCACTTTAGACTTATGCTACTGACCGAGCACAGTCAGAGAGGGATCTCTCTTAAACTCAAGAAAATTGAAAATAATCATAGATTTGACAATGACAAACATACAGGATTCGTATTACTCAAGATAATCATTCAAAGCATACTCAAAAGGTCAGATTTCTGCTGGGACAAATTGGTTTTAAAGTTTAGTAAGACAATCATGAGAGAAATGTTGGGCAATGGAGTCAAACATAACACATAAACAAATTAACAGTGTTGTTGCATGAAATATCATAACAGAGTCAAGATAGCCACCCATTTACAGTCAAAATGCTTTGTCTGGTGATAAGGGAAAAAGAAATGAACAATCCATCAACATGGGCATCTAACAGGGATGAATCCTATGCTAACTTCAGTGGAAAAGTTGGTGGATATAGAAAAACAACAGCCAGAGCTTGTGAGCGAGAATTCTGCACTGTTACACCCTTATTCCATATATGAAAAAAGAAAACATAATGGAAGCAAACAATAGGAAGCACACTCACATGAAAAGAAGAAATACAGACTGTAAACTAAATGACACAGGAATCTCTATCCAAACCAGCTTCAAATACTGCAATTTTATTAAGGACAATGTTTCAAAACAGAGCCTAGCTCTCCCAGGCCTCAGCCCATTGATTTTCCAACCCTTTGCTCTTCTATTACAATGCATTTATAGATCTACTTGGCCCTCAGGCTCGAGCTATCTCAACAGGAAGCTATTACAGTTGCATGGACACCTGCATAGGAGGTTTAACAACTCTGAGAGTCGGTTGCAACCATTTTCTTCATTTCTGGCCGTGGACTGCTGAAACTGACCTTCAAAGCCCCGACTGTATATCTCAAATGGAGACACCTGTGTAAATTTTGAGAGAGGTTTTGTAATTGGGCACATTCCTCACAAAACCCATGTCTCCATTTTCCCATATTCTCCTCCAGCTGGTCGGGATCTACTTCGAAAATTGATGACCCAGGCGAAAAGTTGAAATTATGGAAATTTACCCTCTGAAAAACCCTTTGAGTCTCCCAAACCGTGACACCTGTGTACATTCTGAGAGAGGTTATTGTATAACGGCTCATGCTGGAGAAAACCCTCTCGGTGTTTCTCCACATTCACCCTGGTTAGGCAGAAATAGTTGTTGGAAAAAGGTGACTAAAACAATCATTTTCGTCAAAATCAGCGATGTTCTTCATGTAAAATTTCTTTGAGTTTTAAATCTAGCTTCCTTCTTGAAAAATCGAATTTTGGGACTTTGGAGCCTTGTTTTCTTATAAATTTGACCTTGATGTTGATGGGGAGTATTTAAATTTGACATGTGAAGTCCTTCAGTGGTGGGCTTGAGTTTAGCACAAACATGGTGCTAACAACAAGCTCCAATTGGGGATGTTATCCTCCCTGTGAGGTAACAAAGAACCCCTGCAGACCAAGTGCCTGATCCATTGGGAGGCTCCCAACTTCAAACTGAAACCTGTAACTGTCTGGATACCTGTAACCTGATCCTGCAGCCGAACTCAAACTGCACTGAAACAATCTCTTTCACTGAAAACCAACATGCTCTACTGCTACAACTGACATCTGATACTTTGTCAAATCAACTTCAGACAATCAAGGGCATTGTAACATTATAGTTGTCAAACTCTGTCTTCAAAGCTCCCCTATCTCTTGCTTAATATTCCTCATGATCCTTAATCAAATTTTGACAAGAAGCACTCAAGACCAGGAATGGAAATGAAATAAAACCACTTGCTCCCGAGTGCTTTCCTTGGTGATGCTTTTCTCTACAAGATGAGCTCGTAACAGTTTTTAACAAACAACATTGATATGGAATGCCTTCCAATACACCCACTACATAGAATACCTTACAAAGCTTTACAACGCTCCTAGCCGTATATAATTATAAGTCTTGCAACAAACATATCAAGCAAAATCTTCAACATCAAGAAACTGAAGATGTTAATGGACCCAAGGCATTCATGTCTCTTTCCTGTTAAGTCCATTATTATGGCCATGTTCGGAGAGAACAAGAAGCATTGAACCCCACCTCAATTTCCATAGTACCCCTTGATTTCCAATCAACTACGTCTGCTTCTAGAGAAACATTGCCACATGGATAGAGCAAGCCACCACATAAAGCATAAACCAAAGCTCCTTGCCATGCATTGTTCTCCAAGATGGTGGAATCATAAAGAACTAAAGTAAATTCCAATACATAATTTTTCCTTGATTAAGAGATTACAATAATCTGAATTTTCAGTATGGTGCAATTCCTTTGAGATCCAGCTTCAGCTTTGCTTCCTCCTTCAAACAGGTGATCTAGACCGTGACCTCCATTTCCCTGAACTTTATCAATCTACCAACACAATTTCTTTTGAAGAATATCCTACGTAGTCTAGGGCAGTCTTAATCCTAGACCTTTCAGAACTTGGCAACCATTTCTGCTTGCAAACCCTTTGGCATCTGGATCAGGGCGTAATCAGGCTTCTCTGGTTTAATGTTTTTCATAGATCGAAATTAAATTGGAAAGCTTATGCACATCGATTTTCTCAAGATTCCAATTTGGCAAACAGAGCCTCCATCCACTATTATTACTTGCTACTCCTCGAGCCAGGATACTTCCAAAGGCCCCCATAATTGCGGATGCCTCACTAGCAAGCATTGGCAACGAGTTTAGCTTCTATTACCTGAGCGTTCACCCTATGATATGATGATAATGACCCAGACTTCCCTGATTGCACTGTCACAGCTCTTGACATCTCCGTCGATGCCCCAGATGCTACCAACATGCTCGAAGAAAGGGGAAAAACCAGACCAATGATTTTCTTTTGGCGGCTCTCCATATGAACTTCATAAAATTTTATGATAACTTCTCAGCAAAATAACAAAGGTAGCTCTCAGCTAACAAATGAACCTGACCAAATGGAACGCAGCATGTCTCATTCCCTGACAGCTGTGCGTGGAGCCAAACTTCACAGATTTTTAAGACTTGGCTTTTCAGTGCATGTCATATTTGCAAAGTTTATGGTGACCGTTGATCCACTTCTTGCCCAGATCGCAGCCGTCGAAATGAGCAGCTCCTACCAAAATTTCGCACATTTTGCAATTGTATTTTCTCGTGCAGGTTGAAATTGCGAAGAGAATGTGGACCGTAGATCTCTTTCTCCCCAGCATCCAATGGCTGACCCTGTCTGGACCTGCGCATGCCATCGATTTCCATGATTGCTGGAGCATGCATAGAATGAAAGAATAGTGCGTTTCTCCTTCACCTGGCCGTATTACGGAGTTGTGACTACTCCTGCGTTGGCATGAACGCTAGTGCTGGCCCGCCTTCCTTTGTCTGCTGAACTATCGAACTGAACGTTGGCTTGTTATTTTCCTACCTTCTAGCCTCGAAACTCCCTGAAAGGCTTGTGAAACAACTCAAAATCCTTCACCTTATACACTAACTCACTTCAAATTCTGAATGCGGCAGCTGCTTCTCCAGAAAAACGAGTTCGTGCTACGAATTTTTTGTTGGACATTTCTACTGCCCATGTGAAGTAGCAGCCCGAGAACTTATGAATCATAAGCATCAGAAGGTACTTCATTCACCCATGGCCTCCCTGTGTAAATCTCATTGATCACCGAAGGTAATGTTTAAGCGACTATGCAACATATGCGTGATTGCCATGACAGAAATGAGTCTTTGGAGTTGCCCCAGACCTTCAACTGAGACCAAAGGCTCATAACCCTCTTCACAAGTATTGCCAATCGCACTACTCAGAACCTACCCTAACAACATACGAGGAGAAATTGTTAGTTGTTCACGACCATTGGCTCTAGTCTCATGAGATACGTCTAAGTTACTTTCTTCAGTAGCGAACCCCTTACGTGGAGAGAACAGGGTGTCATAGAACTTTGGTTCAACACAAATATTAGATATTGAACTTGATGTGGCCGACAGTGTTAGGGAAATAAATCCAAGTAGTGCCAGCTCTATTATCATCGTCTCCATTGCTTTCAAAGAGAGGCTTCCGCTTGGTTTTACAAGTTGCTTTTCCTTGATGAAAGGATTAGGGTTTGACAGACGTGGTGCAATTTCTGCATTTGAGAAGGAAAAACATCTTCCACTACGATTGCTTTGACTCAACATGTGGCATGGAGTCCTATGATCTTATTTGGCGACATTCACTCTATTTGACTGGTGCCCTCCTTAAAGTCTGACGTGATTTTCTCAAGAAAAGGATCTTTTCTCTTCTTGTGGCGAGCTGACATAAGTGGAACAATTGATGGATGAAGTCTGAGTGATCTTATAGACTGATGGCCCAATAGTTTGTTAACAAAAAGGAAATCCGTAATCTGTGATGATCTATCAACTGAGACGTGGAGGTCGATAACCTTCTCTTTAACAATTTAAGTAATTAGTTGCACAAATAAAATGATATGTTGGTCCATGCCCATGATCTCTCCTTTTCTGCGGACTGAAACTAAATATTTTGGATTATTTATTCATGAGTTGGTGTTGGTGACTCATCCATTCTACTTTGGACACAAGTTAGTGTATAGAAAACTCTACTATGAGTGAAAGAACCATAAACGCTGCTAATGATAATGAGTCTGTCACAGAGGAACGTCCAAGTGAGGTAATCCACAGCATCTTGCTTAGTTTCAACAGCGCCTACAACCACTTCAACATTCGCATGATCTTGGAGAAGGTGATCAAAACGACTTTCTACTAGGAATGACTCTCCACCCTCTGCATTCGAGTATGTGACCAAATCAAGAGCAGCAAGTCGTGAATGCTTTGGTGCTTGCCACGTATTTAATATATACTTTTCTTCATGGGGCTTATCCCACATGCAAAAGGAGAAGAATTATTTTTCCATTTCTATACACCACGTCCCTTTGTATATAGCAAGAAACAAAAGAGAGAATGCACTTGGGAAAGCTCGACGCTTTGGCTGTTGGTTTCTGCGTAGCTGCAGGTCATTGAACTTGGCCTTCAGCCCACCAAACATTTTGGTGAAAATTTTAAACAAAAGCTTCCCCACGGGGCCGAGAGCCAAATTTGGCTAAAAGTCCAAAGATTATTTTATAAGGCCATACATAAATCCCTTTTCCACCTTTTCTTCTTTTTACTATGTCACTTTTCCTATCATTTATTCCCTTTCACCATTTTATTACTTTTATTTTGTTATCTTTTTGCTCAAAGCTTCTTCTGCTCTTTTTTTTTTTTGCTTGTTTGGAATGCTGCAACACTCATGCACTGCCAAGCCACAACGCTGGTGTGCAATCATCAAATGAGCCATCGTCGATCTGAACTGAAAACTTTAAATCTGAAAACTAAAACTGTACATGCTGCAAATTGAACTGAAAATGCTGAAAAGATGCTTGCCTTGTCAAGATTATTTATATACACGTCACCCCACTTTGCTTGAAAATTACTGCTCGATCAAGTAATGAAAAAATTCCAATGAAGCCAATCCAACAGCTCGTCAAACAACAAAAATTTTAGATCATGCTTTATCAAAGTCAAAAGTGACAGACCTATTGAAAACAACCAATGATAACCAATTTTATCTTTATGGCGGAAGCATAACCAATCATTCCAATTCAAAAATACCTCCATGTATTCAGCCACTGGGTCACAAAAAGCATGACATCTTTCAAAAAAATCTACTATTCGTTTGTCATGACAGGGCTACCCAAACTACAAACTCTCTTGCACATTATCCCACCATTTTTCAAAAGAATCTTGAAGACAGTTTTCAAGTGAGGCATCAACAACTTCATTCACAATTTCAGAATTCAAAACTTGATCCTCTACATGCAATCCAACAGAAATATCATTGTTTTCTTCAACAAAGTCAAGTGAAACAAATTCTTCTTGACACAAAAATTCTAAAAATGAAAGGCATGAAGAGAGACTGGACTGAGGAGGCTGCTCCTCTTCATGATTAACTGAGATATGACAAGACTGCTGCACATTAAGAACACCTCCATCTTCACTTTCAGTTAAGAGAGAAACTACATTTTGAAAGTTTTCCTGAGTGTTGTGACAACTAGCTTCTACTATGGCTTCTTCCCCTTCCCTTAATTCAACAAGAATATCAACTTGACTTTCAACAGAATTTGAAATAACATTTCTTTCTTTAATGCCTAAATCAGAAAATGGATAAAGAGAAGGGAAAACTGATTGTCTACCTTCATCACTACCTTGGTCACACAAAAAATGGCAAGAGTGCTGCAGACCTTCATCATATTTAGGTAAGGGAACATGACTTCCAACAGTATGTTGTCCTTTTTCATTCACTACCACAGGAGAAACTAGTGTTTGTTGGAGACTATCTTGAGTGTCATGACATTTATTTTGCATTTCCTTTCTATGGAAGGAGTTTTCATGCAACATTTCTAAAATCTCTTCATCCACAAACTCATCATTACCATACATGTTTTCATATTCTTCGATGTAACCTTTAACATGCATGCAACAATCTTGAACTAGCAACAAGGAAGGATACTGATTTTTAAAATGCTCATGAAATACTATGTGAAAATACTCAAGGGAGTATAAACTCATTGATGGAAATCCTTCATACCATGACTTTCCATTATCCTCCAATGTTACCATAAACATTTTCATCAAACAATCCTCAGGCAATCCAATCCTAAGCTTATGTATATGCATATGAAATCTAACCAAATGAATAGCATCATCATCTCCTTTCTGATCTTTAAATTTAGGTGAACAGGTCTGCCAATCTATTTTAGGAATAGGATTTGGAAAACTAGGGATGTGAGACCTGTTCATGGGAGCATACCTTCTTGACAATGAAGCCATCTCGAAACAATGGAGCTGCAAATTCTGACTGAAGACTGAGTGCACCAACCTATGAAACAGTGGGATGCTGGATTTCTTCAATGTGGAGTCGCCATGAGACCTTCAACATCTCAATTCTGATATGGAGTCACCAATCCTCGCAATGGAGTCACCTGCATACTGAAATTTTGATGAGTGGAGTTGCCAGGTGAATGGTACACAACCTTCTCAATGTCTGACTGTTGTTCACCATCCACAATCAGGTCTAAAACTTGTCATTCTGCCAAGGGACAACGAGACTCTCGTTCCCCGGCAATGACGCCAATATGTTAGCACCCAAATTGACCCCCAAGGTCGTGGGAGGGGGACAAGCTGGGGTAACCACAAAACCACTTTAGACTTATGCTACTAACCCAGCACAGTCAGAGAAGGATCTCTTATAAACTCAAGAAAACTGAAAATAATCACAGATTTGGCAATGACAAACATACAGGATTCTTATTACTCAAGATAATCATTCAAAGCATACTTAGAAGGTCAGATTTCTGCTGGGACAGATTGGTTTTAAAGTTTGGTAAGACAATCATGAGAGAAATGTTGGGCAATGGAGTCAAACATAACACATAAACAGATTAACAGTGCTGCTACATGAAATATCATAACAGAGGCAAGATAGCCACCCATTTACAGTCAAACTTCTTTATCTGGTGATAAGGGAAGAAGAAATGAACAATCCATCACCATGGGAATCTAACAGGGATGAATCCTATGCTAACTTTAGTGGAAAATTTTGTGGATATCTGAAAACAACAGCCAGAGCTTGTGAGCAAGAATTATGCACTGTTACACCCTTATTCCAGATATGAAAAAAGAAACAATAATGGAAGCAAACAACAGGAAGCACATTCACATGAGAAGAATAAATACAGACAGTAAACTAAATGACACAGGAAAATCTATCCAAACCAGCTTCAAACACTGCAATTTTATTAAGGACAATGTTTCAAAACAGAGCCTAGCTCTCCCAGGCCTCAACCCATTGATTTTCCAACCCATTTCTCTTCTATTACAATGCATTTATATATCTACTTGGCCCTCATGCTCGAGATATCTCAACAGGAAGCTATTACAGCTGCATGGACACCTGCACAAAAGGTTTAACAACTTCGAGAGTCGGTTGCAACCACTTTCTTCATTTTTGGCCACAAACTACTGAAACTGACCTTCGGAGCCCCGACTGTATATCTCAAATGGAGACACTAGTGTAAATTCTGAAAGAAGATTTTGTAATTGGGCACGTTTCTGACAAAACCCATGTCTCCATTTTCCCATATTCTCCTCCAGTTGGTCGGGATCTACTTCGGAAGTTGATGACTCAGGCGGAAAGTTGAAATTCTGGAAATTTACCCTGTGAAAACCCCTTCGACTCTCCCAAACCGTGACGTCTGTGTAAATTATGAGAGAGGTTATTGTAGATGGGCTCGTGATGGAGAAAAACCTCTCTCGGTTTCTCCACATTCACCTTGGTTAGGTGGAAATAGTTGTTGGAAAAAGGTGACTAAAATAGTCATTTTCATCAAAATCAGCCATGTTCTTCATGTAAAATTTCATTGAGTTTTAAATCTGGCTTCCTTCTTGCAAATTGGAATTTCGGGACTTTGGAGCCTTGTTTTCTTATAAATTTGACTTGGATGTTGATGGGGAGTATGTAAATTTGACATGTGAAGTCCTTCGGTGGTGGGCTTGAGTTTAGCACAAACATGGTGCTAACACAGGGAAACCCAATATGAGAGAAAACCTAGCTAGAATGTGACGCCTATGCTCTGCTCTCTCTTTGTTGCAGTTATCAAAATGCACATACAAAGGAATGGGAACTCACTATGAAGTTACCTTTCAACACTATGTCCTGTGGGACTACTATATAATCTCCCCCCCTCCTCTATTATGCTCTCAGAACACCAGTTCTAAATGTTTTGCTCATCTATGGAACAAGTACGATGATATTAAATGGAACCCCTTCTCCCAATGGCTTGGTTATTAACATAGCCCAATAGTCTTCTAGGGTTATTTTTTTTTTACTTCCTCAACCCTTAATTATTAATAAGGTTTGGACCTTCCAAAATATTAATGAAATTCCACATGTGGCTAGCCCAACTAGTTGGAATAATGGGGTTTACGTGGTATCCACTTGTACTAGGGTGGTCAACAAGGTTTTCCCACTTGTGGGAAGCATAACTTTCACATGCAAGCTTCAATTGAGGCAATTCTTGCACCATTGAAAAGGTCTTGATGTGTAGAATATGAAATCTTCCTCCTATTTACACGTTGAACCTAAAAAATGTCATTTGATGCCTAAAAATGGATTTGAAAAGTTTCGGACATTTTCTGACCCCAATTTCCACCCAAAATGTACCAAAATAAATTCGAAATTATATTATGATCCCAACTAGATCACCCAACCCATGATTTGTTTGTAAGGGTAAGGTTCACTTCCCATCCATCATTCGCTTGCTAAGGTAAATTGGTTATGCTAGGGTGGTGATGAATCAATAGCGGGGATGATATTAAAGGTTGTTGGACAACTTTACCACCCAAGAACATATGACCTATTTGCACGAGTTAATTAAACTCATCATAATCAATGTCAAAATGTACTGAAAATATGATCTTTTTCCTCCCTTCCTACTAGGTAGCGTTTGGTTTATGCCTTTGTCCCCTTCTCTACCCCCTACTAAAGAAACTCATCTAGTATCCAAAAGAACAATATTCACATTCCATTTTATTTGTAA
Organism: Larix kaempferi; assembly: GCA_027924585.1. NCBI lineage: Eukaryota > Viridiplantae > Streptophyta > Pinopsida > Pinales > Pinaceae > Larix > Larix kaempferi. The sequence continues at coordinate 7,566,116 of BSBM01001357.1, read as the reverse complement.
GAACACCATAAACTAAAAATAGGCATGACCACAACTATGCGCCCATATAATAAAATATCAATTAGTTAGGAATTGGTTAGTGGGTGTGATTATTGGTGGGGAGGATTATACTATCATCCAAAACTAATTCATACGATTTCATATTGTCATCTTCACTATACTACAAAATGTTTTGGTGAAGGGCTATGGTGCTAGTCACATAAGCAAGCTTATGGAATTTTACTTGTGAGACAATTATTAAGTGAAGGATCAAAGGGTATGGGTACATGGGAAGGATAAAAACCTAAGTCAGATATTGTGGGCCAAGCTATGTTGAGAGAAGTATCATTCCTTGTTAAAAAATTCTCATAAACAATTTATTTTTATTCATTGTCTAGGGGTACAACAGATCCATTATTTAAACAATCTAATTTCTTTTATTTTTTTATTTTTTATTTTTTAAATTTTGCTTTGCTTTCTCTTTTCTCTTTCACTTAAAGAAAATAACAAGATGACTATGCCTGAAGAAGAGGGAACACCCAACAATATTGACATACTGGTTAAGGGATGGTAGGTATGCTATGGCATATTACAGAAGGACATAAACATGATGTGTTTTAATAGGTTGAGGGTTATTTTACCCGATCATTACAATTAAAGGGGAAAAACCATATATGGTTGTTTAGAACTTATATAAATTGGGTATTATTATCCTTTTTATACAGAAGGGAAATGGGTAGGCGGGAGCTCAGGTTGGCCAACCAATCCAAATTAAATAACATTGAATCAATGAGATGCTTAATTAAAGTTCATACCTTGTAAATTAGTGAAGTGAAAAAGTTATTGTCGAGTGCGAATGATAGCTCAAGATTAGCGTGTAGTTCACATAAATAGCAGGTGTAAATGGTTACAAGACCATGTAAGTATGATGAATCTCACCTCAATGAGTCACAGAGTGGCAAGGTAACTGAGGGGCGAGAAATGAAGCTCAGCTCGAAAAAATGGGAAGGTGACAACCCTTTTTTTCCCTCTACAAGATCTGATCGGACGATGGATATTATCACTCCAACATCATCATTAAAACTTGTGTAACCAACCTAGATCCATCTAAACTCCGGATCTACCATGCACCTCTAGGGATCAAATCCCTAGAGGTGCAAACCTATTTTATTGTATATCTCTAGTTGGAGAGGTTTTCACCTCAAGGGATTTGATCCCTCTTAGTGCATGGTAGATGTGGATTTTAGATGGATCTAGGTTGGTTGCAATCCAGGGAAGTCACATAAAATATATATATGATCATGATTATGTATTCGAGGTATGTAAAGACAACTTCAATGGTTAAAATATGGATAACAATATTGAATAATGAAACATGTGAATAGTAAGAAAGTAAGAATATGTGTAAAATAAATAATAAATAGATTACAAAGTAATCAATCTCAATCTATCTTCTTTAGTTTTTCGAATAGCCACACCTACTACATTTTCCATATTTTCATATTGATCATATAAAAATGGAGGTTGAAATTGAATACCATTCAAATATTTAACTCGAGATATTGCAGTAAATTTCATACCCTACCTATCTTGCTTCCCAATATTAATAGTAGCTTTCTCCAATATCAATACTTGTGACTTATGGATTGTTAATCCCCATGCAAGTTTCAATGGAAGTTTTTTTTTAGTACCTCTTTCAATCAATGTAATATGAATACTTTGAGGGTTTGATTCATCCCATGGAACCCCCACATATTTATCAAATCTTACCAAAACATACGTGGGTGGTTCTTGGGGTAATGTTCCAGGGTTATACACAATTTGTTCTACCACTCCAAGAGCACCATTGACAAGTCCTTCATCTTTCCATAGGTTAGATGTAAGCATCACCCTATCTCCATTTTCAATAAGTAACTCAAGTTTCAAGTCTTCCTCATATGTTTCCACATAATACTTCCTTCTTACTCTTGTAACAACAGTGACTGCAATGGGGGTGGCAGGTGCGGGGGGATAATCTTTGATCCCGGAGGAAATAAACTTGCAGACTTCTCTTGGGGACTAGGCATCAGCACCAATAATCAAGCCGAGTGGTTGGCCTTGTATCACTCTCTTGAAATTGCTTCCACATTCAACATGGATCATCTACAGGTATTTGGGGATTCCAGGCATGTAATTCAAGCTATGCGCAATGGTAACTCCCACAAAATCTCTACGAGTCAAAGATTTCAAAAAAGAATTAAGAGTCTCGGGCTCCCTATTGATACTCTCTTCTTCCATGTGCTTAGAGACCTGAATCCTATAGCGGACAAGTTGGCAAATGTTGGTGCCACAATGAAAAAGGGGCAAGCCTCTCATAACAATGTTTTAGAACATATTTTTATTCCCTAATGATCTATTTGTTTATGGGTTCCCAACCTTGGAGAAGATCTTTAAAGGGTGGCTCTCTCCACCACTTGAGAAATCGAATTCGTCATGCCTTGGATTGGTTGACACGCCCCCACCCTCATGCCCTCCACATGGATTCCACAGTTCTCACGCTTGAGCATTTAAGGCTCCAAGCGTTCATTGGTTTCATAGCCCAAAGGATGGAGCGCCTTACTTACCCTACTCTCGCTTCGACTCTTCAGCAGCTCTGCATCACTGCCCCAAAACCTGTTCTCTCGCTGTGTGAAGTTGACTCTCCCTCGCCCAGTTCTGCACGCAGCATGGAAGGGGTTAGACAAGCCATATCCACATTAAGCCAGCTCTCCTCGGATATCAAAACCTACCTGTGCAGAATGTATTCTGCAGTTTGCACCACTGCGAATCAAATTGAGGAATTGGCCATGGAGGACAGGTACATTCACTCTTAGCTCTCTTGCCTGGAGTCACACATGGAAGACATGGACCGAAACATCATCGAGCTGATGGGAAAAGTGGATAGTATTAAAGCAGATACCTCTGTTTTCGCCTGCAAAACTCATTGCAGCATTGTGCAGGAAGCCCCAACTGTAAACCAGGAGATGTTGGATGCGGCCTCAGTTCAGCAGCAGAACTTCAGTTAATGTCACTCTCTTCACCTTTTTTGGAATCTTCTCCAATCTGCAGGTTCTCTTTGTTGCTCATACTCTGAATTTTTTTTTGCCTTATATTATGTAATCAATTTGTAAGGGTCTATCCCAACAGCATGAACATAATCTATAGGAAGTCAAGATGTAAAGAACTCAGTGACAAAAAATCTATCAATCTCTGCAATTTTCCCCTTTCAGATGCAGAGTGCTGGCTTCTATTTTTGTAATGAATGGTTGTGCACAGCCTTTATCTATATATATCTTTTCCCCTGTTTCTGTTAAAAAAAAACAACAGTGACTGCAATTGGACAATTCAAATTTCTTATACAATGCTTATTATGATGATGTACATCATCATTTTTCACAAACAAATGTATGGCCATATCAAAGGTTCCTTTAGTGTAATAATCCAACAAAGTATTTATACGAGTCATAAGTGATTTACATACTTCCACCATTGGCACTACATCTCTAACATTCATCAACAATTGACGAAAACATTTTTTTTCATCGATTTTTCCATCTTGTCGAAACACGGTATCAAGGGTCACAACAGTTCTGAATGAGTTCCATAATTCTTTTGCAAGACCTTCAAATGCATATACAGGTTTATCCATGACACGTGGTCATTGACCAAAATCACCAACCAATATAATTGACCTTCCACCAAAAGGAATATTGGCATTTTCTGGGAAAGCTTGTCGAAGTCTTGAATCAAATTTTATCATTAGATTTCTTCCAATAAAAGTCATTTTATCTATTAGAATGTATTTTACATGTTTCATCTCTTTTTGCAAGGTGATTAAACGTAATCCTTGTAAATAAGTTATCTCTTTGATTGGTATATTAAGTGTCAAATGAATTGTTGTTGTTGAAATACTGAATGTTGGTACCCCCATAGGAGCTAAAAGGAGTAATGGACTCTTCTCTTATAGAGACTCCATTTCAAGAGAAACTCTAATAGCTCCAATCAAATATGACATTCATGTACCCGTAGTTCCTTGGATTATCATGTGAAGTGGATCAACCTCTATTCTATAATGGGCAAGGATAATATAAAAATTTCTTCTTTGTTGAACTCCCAGATTCTCAAATGAAAAAGTGTTTGCATGCTCATTAGAATTAATGGAATTCAAGTTTCGATTTTGAGATATGAACTGAATGGAATGGTTGGAAGTGTCTCCATCCACAAAATTAGTGTTTTAGTTATACATAACATCACGATCCTTATGTCCAAGCATCTCAAATTCATTGTAATTTATAACTTTATTTTTATACAATCCACAAATGATCTCCCACGCATGCTCCCTAGAATCTCTATGTGGACTTGGATCTTCTTGTTCTTCATATGATTGAACTGTTTTGACTGGAGTTAATGTATCATGATAAACATGCCACGGTATGTATCGATAGTTTTCCCAATTTTGCACTATCTCATCATTTGCATGCCCTATATCTATATGGAAATCACGAAAGGGCTCGTACATTACTCCTTGGTAACCATTTTCCTCCTTTCCAACATTTGTCGTATGACCATGATTTTGCAACATCTATCAATGGAAGGTTCTCCATATCCACAGGCCCTTTGGTATATGCATCAGTAAGAGAGTTATCATTGTCAATGTTGTATGTGTCAACCTACACTTGTTTTAAAACCTTCCCACCAACATATAGAACCACAAATCCATGGTTGCACTCTAAAAGGGGTAGTTCTAGAAGCAAATGACATGTCTATTGATCACCTATGTCCCTATCAACAATTGTTTCACGCAACAAACTCTTGTATGCACATGCTCCTGGTTCATTTGGATTATTTATAGAAGAGACACTCATCAACATATTATGGAATGTTTATGATCCTTTTTCAGGTTTAACAACATATTTTTCTATGTAGTTGATGACCACCAGCTTTGAAAGAACAAGTTTTCAATATATATTATCCCTCCATGTCATCAATGTTTCATGATTGTTTGTATTCAATTTATCATCGTTTCGTCTCGGTTCATACTTATGTTCTCCATTCTCATCAACATAAATTTTTGAGTGTTTGCACAAATCGCATGGAGCCTTATATCAACATACCGATTTTCCTTCTTTCAAAGACAATATTTCTCATTGCATGTTATGTGATTCTCTACACAGTTTAGAAGTTATTCATAATCAATCATAGGATCAGATTGAAATATTTGTTGCATGTCCTTTAAGCATGGACAACCATCTCCATTAAGTCTAACTTGAAAATTTCTTTAATGTCCATCATGTGGATCCATTGCATGTAAATAACTATCATTTTTTTTTTCAAATCTAAGTTGTGCAGGATCATCCCAATTCAACCTCTCTATGTCATGATCATCTTTTAATCACATAAATCCATGGACATGTGGAGAACCACGATGTTTCCATTCATACCGGCACCAATAATATGTAGTGAGATGAAAAATATTTAAAATTTCATCTCGAAACATAGTGTGTCTTAAGTGCATATAATGTCATACAATATGAGTATGATCAATCACATGTTTTGAAATCTCCATTTCCTTGCCTCAGTTGGATCTAGAGGACTAGTACCAACCATTGATTTATGTAGACCTAACCACTACGTATCTTCTAAACTTAGTGTGAAGAATATTGTGGGACACCCAATTTGTTGAATCAAGTGAGATAACTCTGCATGACACTTGATCCAATATGAATGTGTACCTCTTAGTATAGTTCCAAATCTCATTAATCTTTCCGTTGGTCAAGAATCTGGAATTTTCTGTAAATGATCTTGTAACTCCTCCATTGTTGTAGGTAGATCTGCTATATATTTTTTTACAAAAAATGCAGAGGAATCTTGAGCACGATGTCTCATTATCATGTTAAGTAAAAAGTATCTAGATCATTGATTCCTTCCAAATCTATTGTCATGATATCTAAGTGGATGTTTGACATACTCATAAAGATGGACATTTCGCATTAGCGGTTGCAACCAATCACCTTCACCTGTAGGAAACAAACTTGGAAATGCCATATCAAAAAATAACTCAGTATTATACTCATTGATGGGAGAAGAGCCAATTCCAAGCCAATTAAGCACAACCGTGGATCCACCATTTGAGTTATTTTCTTAAGGATTTGGATTATTTTCCCATGCTCGAATAAGCTCAATATATCATGGTGCATTTGGAAGCATATTTACAAACGAAGATGTTTGTAAGCCATCGAACATATCATCAATTCCTGGTACCTTTTCCAACATTGTGAAGTCTGTGTCATCATCTATTTCTGGTAAAGTAATCGAATTAATCATACTTGATACATCCAATGCATTTTTAGACAACTCATGTAGTGCATTGTAATCAATTTGAACATCACGATAATACAGATCATTATGAATCTTATATAATAATGAATCCATTACGTATTGTCTTCTTATACTGAATTCATAACTTGTTCCTTGTCGTCCTTTTTTCCGCACAACAACCATTAAATCTAACTCTTTAATATTTCAAGGTAATTTCATCGCAACATCTTTAACCTCTTATGGAAAACTAATGGTGTGCTCTCTATAGTTGTACTATCCACCTATTGAATGCATCACCTACAAAATTGGACTTGCACTTTCTATCAAAATCTCTTGAACTTGTGTGAGGACTACAAGGACTTCAGGTTGCGCTCTTAGATCCATATGGTTGATGTAACCAATTTTATATATTTTTATTTACTTTCTCATTGGAAGCATTAACCACTTTGTGTCCTATTTAATTTTTATTTTAACCATCAAAGATCCATATTAATTATGAATATCCCACATGCTAAGAGGGATCAAATCCTTGAGGTATCCCTTTAGGTGCTTTATAGAATAGTTGTATTTTATTATAATGATTCCTTTTTGTTTTTGATTTTTGGTTTATGGATGCCTTTTTATTTTTCTATTTAATTTATTAATGTTCCATCAAATCTCATTGATACTTCTCTTTATTGTTTGTAGTCAATGAATTTGTAAGTATGACATTGGATATAGAATATTTAGTTATAAATATTAAATAAAGAGTAATTAGATGTATGATCTAGAATTATGTGATGATGATGATGATGATGATTAATATCCATTGAGACCTACTTTGATATATCATACCTTAAGAAGGGAATTATTTTTTCTGCTTTAAAATTTATTTCTATGCTCAAAAAGCTTGAAGGAAAACATTTCTAGCTCACTATAGTTTTGGAAAATTAGGAGGTTAGAAAGGTTTGTATTGTAGAAATACTATGAAACTCATATCTAATGTGGGTGTAATTAGGGAACTCTAAGAGAAAGTGATTTTCATCCTCAATTCTCATAGACTCACAAAAATGACAATTCCTTTCTGCTCACGATGTTTTAAGAATTGACCAACACCCTGTATCTCTATGGAGCTCATGAGAGTCCGTTCTTATCTTAGCTATAGTAATTTTCTTCTTTGAACTAGTTAATACTGAGAGATACTTATGATCTTCAAGATTAGGGTGAATGACCTCCTTATAATATATTAATTTTCTCTTAACCTCTAAATATTTCTTGCACCACAGTTTCTCTTTAAACTTAGATCATGTAATAATAATTTTCACATTATTGGTATTCTACAAAGTGTCATTTTTGTCAATGCACCAAAGGTTCAACCAAGTCGTGGTATCTTTACACCATCCCCTCTTAAGGCGCAATTGGTTTTGACTTGATTTTAAATAAATTTTAGGAAGTCTCTCATCTCCCATGTTATTTATCTTGTGATTTTACATCAAGTACCTATTCATACCATGCTCTCGATGGGGGAAAAACCCACTTCGATGAGGAGAATAGGATTAGGCATATTGCTTTTAATTTTGAGGTTATAAGTTATAAAACGTTCTGTATTTGCTCAATATTTCTACAAGATTCTCTAGAAATGTTGCAACCCCATACTTCACAACCATATAGGATAACAGGAATGACAAAAGTTTCAAAGATGAACTTCTTTTTATCTCACATGACTAGGTTGGTTGATTTACAATTGTTTTCAAGACCAAAATAAGATTTCCACCCTACAATAATAATTTTCTTGATGCTATAGTTCAACTTGATCTTGTGATAAATATCAATTCCGAAGTATATGTAAGAAGTCACTTCCTCCAGTTTGTTATTGTCATATATACAATTAGCATATGTGTCTTTCTTGGACTTTATAATAACAACTTTTGTCTTTTCGGTGTTAACAGTCATATCCATATTAGAGCATAAATATTTGAGAATTCCAAATTGCTTGTCAAGATTAAAGGGACACCTTTCTATAAGAACAATATCATCAACATAAAGCAGGAGGATGATAACTATCCCAACTAAGATCATGTCGACACAACCTACTTCTTCTAAACAACCTTCTAGTTTATCTATGTAAATGACGAAAGCGGTAGGGGAGACGGGGCAGCCTTGCTTAACTCCAATATTACAATTTATATATATGTCAACCACCCCTTAGTGTTCTTAAACTTGGCAATGACCTTTTTGTATAACCTTATCATGGCATCTCCCAACTCAAAAGGAATGTTAAGCTCCTCTAACCTATTCCATAGGTTATTTCTAGGCAGCTTATCAAAAGCTTTTCTAAGGTCCACGAAGCAACAAAAAAGATCAGAATAATTATTACGACATTCCTCTGCAATGATCCTAAGCATAGTGAGGTGGTCCGTGGTTGAGTGATTACTTCTAAAACCCACCTAGCCTTTAGTCCGCTTACCTTTCACGTCTAGCAATTCGTTGGTCTTATTTTCTAAGATAATACCATATAACATAGCTAAGAGAGGGCTAATCATAGTGGTATGATAATTCGAGGGGTCATTTTTATTGCCACTTTTGAAAATAGGAATAATGAGGCTGTCACTCCAAGGTGTAGGGAACCCTTTCTTAGCCACTAGATTGAAGAGTTTGTGGATGTGAGGGATGAGAACATACCCTTAAATTTTTAAGATTTATTCTTGGTATCCTTCAATGTCTTTGGATTTTCCATTTATTAGGCGCTTAACCCCAAATTCCATGTCCTCTAATGATAAAACTTCTTTCGTTGTAAGAAGGGTTTGGATGTTATCTCTCATATCTAGTGACTTGTAAAGTTTTTTAAGATAGGAATTCTAGTCCTTCAGAACAATCTTATTATCTTCTTTTGTTTTGCGAATTAGAATTTGCCTCCAAAATTTCTTCGGAGCCATCTTGGAGAGGTGTAAGAGATTTTCCTTCCTTCTACATAGATAGTTCCTTTATTTTCTTTTAATTAGCGCTTTGTATTGATTTATCTTGTCCACTTTTAGCGATTCTGCAATAGCTTGCTTAATTTCTTTTCTCACATCTTTACACTCTTGATCATACAAGGGTTGGTTTTAATATCTCTCTTTGTAGCTGAGACTTCAATAGAGAACTTGTTAATGGACAACGAGAGGGATGTAGTAAAATTATGGTAGATATTTTCTATATTTTCCATACCAGATAAAGGAAATAGATCATTTTTTAAATCATGAAGAAAAAGGTTAGCTTTATTTTTATTGAAGAGCGGGTGATTTTGGTCATGATAGTTTTCCTCTTTAGGATTTCTATGCATGACAAGATTGAGAGTTATAAATAAAGGGCTATGATCAGAGTCAGGATCATGGTTGTTAAAGATGTCAAAATCTATTAATTTGTTGTATAAAGGTATATTAGATATAACATAATTTACCACACTATTTCCAAGCCCACGAATACAAGTAATCGTGCTATAATTTGGCCATTTTATTAGGCCATTGCAAAATATAATATCTTGAGCACTTCAAAGCTTGACAAGCTCAGAACCGAATAAATTTTCACCTAGATCTTCATAAATTATCTTATACCCATTCACTAGGGAAAGGTATTTGTCTAACCAAATAGGATTAGGGTTGGAATAATTCCTTAAAAGAATAGCTTGGTTACTCGAAGTTCGGGCATTGAAGTCACCCATCAAAAAGATAGTGCCTTCATTCCCTCGACTAGAAATAATAGATGGCTATGTAGGTTTTTTTATCATTAATGTCTATAATCTCTATCCAAATATATTGGTTGTAAGGGTATTTCTTATGAAGCCTAACATGAGGGGATTTTTTCTTCCTAATGTAACATGCTATACCTCCAATTCCTCTATGATATGAATGTTTATTCAATATCGACCATAGGACATATCGATCTATATCGGCGACCTTATATTCTCTGTGTTCCCAAGTTTCAACCAACAATATAATATCAATTTCACTCATAATCCAACTTAACTTGGGGCCTTTGCTCCATGGAAATCCACGACAGTTCCATGAGAGGATCCGGAGTATGTCAAATTGCTATTTATTACTATCCTTTTGGATTCTATCTCAAATAACAACTTTTTATTTTCTAATTAATGCTCATTTTCCCTCCTTCGTAGCTTCTTTTACCTTTTGGACCTCCTTTCTTAATTCGTCCCAATCTCCTGGAATGAGGTCCTCATTTATAAATATCCCTGATCCTTTTAAACTTGAGGTCTTACTAAGTATCTCATATTTCTATTTTTTAGAGCTAGCCTTAACCCAAATTAGCCTTTGTTTATTCACAATTAATTTTCCTAACCTCGTTGCTTCTTTGAGACTAATTGTTTTAATTTGTAACCTATTATGAAGTTATGTTTGACAATGGCTAACATATCCTCTTGTTCCTCCTCTTTTAAACTTCATGGCTCTTTTGTTAGGCTTATGGTCTAAAGCTATTAGCTTATTTATTTTCTCTTTAATGGATTAGATATCTAATTTACCTTCTATACTATTTAGGGTTAGATTGTGATTTACTTTTTCCTCTATCTCTTTAATCCTATCCTATAACTTAATATTTTCTAACGAATGAGTATATCCTTCTCCTTCTTTGGGTGTCTTTTTTGTTTCCATTGCATGCAGTACCTCCATTGTCTCCACCTTGTTTTCCAACTTTTTTATCTTATCATCTATTTGTTTTTGGACTATGCTTATAATTCTATCTGGAGTTTAGTTTCTCTTTCTTCCCTATATTTTTTCCCATAATTCTATATATTCATAAAGTTTAGCTTCTTCTTTTATTATTAATAATTTATTAAATTATTATATTTGATTAACATATGGAATCTAGGTCACAAAACATTTTAGTAATTGTATTTATGTTTTTTATTATTATTATTTTATTTTTAATTTAGTAAATTATTATATTTGATTAACATATGGAATCTAGGTAACAATACATTTTAGTTATTGTATTTATGTTTAGAAAATTTAATAAATATGTTTTTAAATTTTAGTTATGAATTTACACCAGCCTAGATCCAAATCCTAGGCCCTATCAAGCGCTGAGGGGGATCAAATCTCCTGAGGTGCAAACCTCTCCTCGAAAAGCTCCTTAAGTGCAATACCTGAGAAGAGGTTTGCACCTCGAGAGATTTGATCACTCTCGACGCTTGATAGAGCCTAGGATTTGGATCTAGGCTAGTTTCAGTCGTGGGCGGTGACACAAAACTCGAGTTTGATCACCATTGTAAGGAACAGGTTAAGTTGAAAACACAGATACATTTATGAGGATTGTCATAATGTAAGTAATAAGTATTTAGGATTGAGTAAATTGTTAAACTGGAAAATAAAGAAAATTCGCCACTTTTTTTTTTTCGATTATCTTTTTGTTGATCTGCGTTTTGTTTTGTTTGTTCTTCTCCTTCTTCTGTCGTCATTTCGTACATTTTGATTTATTTTTTGTTCTGCAAACTGATTTTTTTGTTCTTCCAATTGCTTCAACTTTCTCTCTCGATACGCTCTTTGTCGATCAACGTTTCGTTTTCTTTGTTCTTCTCATTCTTTTGCTGTCAATTCACCTAACTTTGTTTTTTTGATTTTCTTTTTGTTGAACTGCGTTTTGTTTTGTGCGTTCTTCTCCTTCTTCTGCCGTCATTTCGTCATTTCGTACATTTTGATTTATTTGTTGTTCTACAACTTGATTTCTTTGTTCTTCCAACTGCTTCAACTTTATCTCTCGATACACTCTTTATCGATCAACGTTTTGTTTTCTTTGTTCCTCTCGTTCTTCTGCTGTCAATTCGTCTAACTTTCTTTTTCGATATTCTTTTTGTCGATCTGCATTTCATTTTCTTTGTTCTTCTCGTTCTTCTGTTGTCATTTCATCCAACTTCTTTTTTTGAAATTCTTTTTGTTCTTCTGATTTTCGTTTCAAGTCTTCTTCTAGTTCTTTTGTTGTCATTTCGTAAAATTTTCTTCCTTGATATGTTTTACGACGTTCGGCGTTCAGTATTTTTGGTTCTTCGCCAGTTTGTCTCATAGCATCTTCTACATGCAGATCTTCCTTTTCTAGTTTAGACTTTATATAAAAAGTCAAACATTAACATATACATTGAAATTTATGCATCGTTGAAATCCACACTAAAATTTATGCATCCAGGAAATCTACACTGAAATCAATGCGTCCATGGTATAACAACTACACTGAAAATTATGCAATAAAAAAACCCCATACGCTGAAATCTATGCATCCATACACTGAAATCAATGCGTCCACAGAATAACATCTACACTGAAAAATATGCAATAAAAAACCCCGTACACTGAAATCTATGCATCCATACATTGAAATCAATGCATCCACAGAATAACATCTACACTGAAAAATATGCAATAAAAAAACCCCATACACTGAAATCTGCGCGTCCATACATTGAAATCAATGCGTTCACAGAATAACATCTACACTGAAAAATATAAAATAAAAAAACCCCATACATTGAAATCTGTGCAAGTATAAAGCTCACTTTACATGATAATGAAATTCAATATTTTAAAAGGAAAAAGTAGATGATCTGGGAGGATTGAACCTTGTACCTCATGCCCATTATCCCAACACCTTTACCACTATACCACATGTAGTCCTTATTATACATAGTAAAGAACTTATATACCTATATGTAAATATTAATATATATTTTAATTTTAATTTAAATTAAATGTTAATTTAATTTTAAATATAATTTCATGTACAGTTTAAATAATAAAATAATTAACTTTCATTGTAAATATAAATAGTGTTTGAAATAAAAAATTATAATAACTTAAGAGTTGCTAAATTTGAATGGTTAAAAAATTAATTCTTGGTTTTTAAGTAAAATTTACATGTTAAATGCTACCAAATATATAACTTTAAAGTGTTACATTAACAATATTATCAAAAACCTTACAATGTACTTTATTATTTGAATATATGATTAACCACAAATAGGTTGATTAAACAAATACATTTTAAAACATAGTTTAATTTTTAATTTTTCATAGTAATTTTTTTAAAAATATTGTATTTACATTTATATATTTTAAAATCTTCATTATTTCCTTAAATATAATTAAATCTGATTTTCATTTGTATTAAGTACACGGTATCAAACGATCTATCCATGATCATCTTTCATTAGTATTTGCATCTTCTATCTTATTGTCATATATAAAAAATACCTTTCCTTAAAAATTAATTATTAAAATAATTTTAAAAGTGAAGATTTTATTACCAAACAATTCATTGTTATTATAATTATTAAAATAATTTTAAAAGTGAAGATTTTATTTCCAAAACAATTAATTGTTACTATGAATATTGTATTTTGGCAACTAAAGTGAATTGTGTAATGTGGCCTAAGTTTTTAATGTTTAACATTATGCATTGTTTCATAAAGTACCATTAATATTTAATGGTCAATTAAACAAGCAACATGAAAATTGATGCCTCAATTAATAATAATAATAATAATAATTTGATATATATTATCATTTTAGCAATTTTTAATAATTTGATATTGTTTTCTTTTGACAGGTTCACACTATATTAAAAAAGATAAAGCTTTCAAAGAACGTGAGAAAGGTAGCTGCAGCAAATGAAGATCCTACCTCTATCACCATAATTTGTTCAATATTCAATGCGTGCTTTTTTTAAGATATTTATCAAGCCACGTTGTAAAATGAGCAAAAAAAAACTGCTTCATGTTTGTTTTGAAAGAAGACAAGAGAAGGTTGGGGTGGCAGGTGCGGGTGGGATACTCTTTGATCCCGGAGGAAATAAAGTCACAGCCTTCTCTTGGGGCCTAGGTAGCAAGACAAATAATGAGGCAGAATGGCTAGCACTCATTTTCTCATTAGACTTGGCCTCCTCCTTCAGCATTGACAATCTCAGAATTTATGGAGACTCTAGACACGTTATTCAAATCATGAGAAGGGGTTCTGCTCCTCAAGGTTCAAAAGCCTACAGATACATGCAACGAATAAAAACCAATGTTCATCTCCCAAATGCCTCATTTTTTCACATCCACCGAGAGAACAACAGGCTTGCAGACGTAGAGGCTAACAAAGGAATCTTGTTAGAAATTGGGCACGTCAAGGACCTCAATGGTGCCATGGGATTTCACTTCATCCCCTAAGTTAAATGTCAAGGGTTAATAAATTCATTACAAAACATAAGGTAGGGTCCTTTGGATTCTCGAGGGTCCTCCTCATCCCTCACTCAAACTTTGGTTATGTGCTTTCCCCTCCCCCTGTTGCTTCTGCCACACGCCTCCCCGGCCTTTCACGCACTTGTCACATGGATCCCTGCTGTGCTGTCAGCTCCCGCGAGCCATTATTTACTCCTCCCTCCGCTCCTTTCCCTTCTTTCCCCGCGATGGCTCGTCCTCCTCATTTCTCCTGTGCTATGAGTCGGCTCTCCCTCTGTGAACTAGACTCCCCTCCTTCCCGTCCCCTTCTGCTGCCTCCGTTTAACATTGGAACAATGCAAACTGTTATGGCGGCCATAGCTGCCCTGAGCCGCACTATGGTGGACATTAAACTCTCGGTTCGCAGCACATACGACGCCGTCTGCACCAGCGTGAAGCAAAATGAGGAGATGGCCATGGATATTAATCACACGGTCTCCCAGCTTTCTTGCCAGGATTCGAGGATAGATGACTTAGAGAAGAATTTGTTCGAGCTGATGGGAAAGGTTGACATGCTGCAGGAAGATATGGCAGTTTTGACAGGGAAAACTCAGGGAAGTTATGTGCAGGAAACCCCCACAGTCAATCAAGAGATCAATCAGGAAATGGTGGACGCAGCTTCTGCTCAGTTCAAGAATTATGGCTAATTTCCAGTTTAGCTCAGGTTTCAAAATTTTGTATCTATTTTGCCAATGTATTTCTGCATTATACTCAACAGATAGTTTATCAAGGTTTATCCCAGCACCATTTTGAACAGTTTTAGAAAGACAAAGTTCAGAGCTTTTAAAGACATGCTGCTAGAAATCATAGTTACAATCTTTTCAGAAATTTCCTCTTTTGTTAAAAATCCTATTGAATGCATGTAATGAATAGCTGTGCACAACTTTTATAAATACACTCTATTTCCCTGTTTCTGTTAAAAAAAAAAAAGAAGACAAGAGAAGGAGCAGGAGGGAAGGCTGGGGGAGCTGCGCAGAGGAGGACGCAGTAGGGGAGGGGAGGGCAACTCGTGGAGGGGATGAGCTACGTGGAGGAGTTGGGAGGGGAGGATCCAGGAGGGGAGGGGAGGGGAGGGGAGGACGCAGGAGGGGAGGGCAGGGCAGGAGGGCTGCGTGGAGGAGTTGCGTGGACCAGAGAAGGGAGGAGCTCGGAGGGCTGAGTGGAGCAGGAGGTGGGAGGTCTGCGTGGAGGAGCTGCGTGGAGGGCTCCCGTGGAGGAGGAGAGGGGAGGGTCTGCGTGGAGGAGGAGCTGCCAGGAGGGGAGGTCTGCAAAGGGAGGCTGAAAATACACTTCTTTTTAATTTTTTTCATTATTGATCGATATAATATTTTTTATTTGTTTATTATCATAATATTTTTTATTTATTTATGGTCGACAATATCGACAAACGCTCGATTCACAAGATCTCTCTCATATTAACAAAAAATAATTCACAAGATCTCTCTCATATTAACAAAAAATAATTATGGTCGATAATATATCGACAAACACTCGACTCACAAGATCTCCCTCATAGTGGGCTGTAGAGTGCCTCTCACCCAATAATATTTTTATATTAATTTTTTTTAAATATACTTTCAATTATCTTCATATTTAAAAACACTAATTAATTTATATTATAGAATGTTAGGCCTAAATATTTAAAACTATATAGAAAAACAAAAGTGTTATGCAAATATGCAGTTTTATTGAGCACAAATCCAGCATTACAAAGAGTTAAGGAAGGAAGGAAATCCAAGTCTATGCTCGGATACTGTATCCTTCCCTGAAATAATGGAATGAAGGAAGGAACCATACGATCCAGGTATCCAGATATAGACACGTAAAGAATGATAAAGGAAACATAACAATACAATAGGTGCCAGAAGAGCCTTCACTGTGCATGCCTGCCTGCACTATTGATAGAGAAACATACGTCACTTTTACACGATTATTCCTGCTGCAATGGTATTCATTAATCCCACAATCAACATACTGCTCAGGCTGAAGCTCATCATTGATCCTGCGTTGGCAGAGCCAGTTTGCCTCACTTGGCTACCCGACGGAGAGAGTAACCCACCAGTAGTCGCTGGAGGAAGAGCTGACGGATAAACAGTACTCGTAGTCGCTGGACTTGGAGATGAAGCGGTAGGCAAGGGAGGACTGGATTCTGGAATCACCAATAAAAAACTAAATTAGCTCTCATCTAGAACCACGCTAGAAGTAGCGTACAACAAAATTCGATGCTCGCTAATATCTCCATATGACATTTGTCATAACTATTAAGAGAAATGGGGTTAATATTGTCAAAACTTGGGTAAAAGCCGTACGTACCAGGAGTAGGAGTAGCTGCGCCTACGAAACAAAAACAGAAGCAACAGCAACTAAAATTAGCAACGAGAAGTTGACAATCCATTCTCATAACTACTGTAATTAGTAAACATTAAAGCAACTATAATTATAAATAAGCTAACTAATTAGTTTACCAGAAGCAGACATGCATTGTGTGAGAGAGGGAGTAGTAATTTTGCAGGCGCCTGGCAGAGTGAGAGCCCGAGATTGGTTGATAGGAATTCCCTGCGGAATGTTGTTGATAGGAATTCCCAGGGGATTGTTGGTGGTGGTAAAGAGCTGGCAGACACAGACGGCACTGCTGTCCACTGCTGAAGCAAGGGCGGTGCAGCAGCCCTGTGTTGGAGTACTATTGTTGCCTCCTGACTGCAAGAAGCCCAAGCATGGCGTCAAGCTCGCCAGAGAAGCCCCACATGATGACGACGAAGAATTAGGAGAAGGCGGTGACTGAGCTCCAGCCATGAAGATCCCTCCCGCTGCTATGGCGATGAGTACTAGTGCCAATGCCAGGACGTCGGCCATTATTAACAGTAATTTATATAGTCCCCAGTAAGCACGGCAAAGCCCAACAAATACAGAACAAAGATAGATTAATGCACAGAGAGATCTGTAGAGAGAAATTACTTAGTAACAACGCAGAGACATAGAGAACGAAAGAAGAAATATAGTAAAATCAGTGACTGGTGTTTGAGAGGAGAAGGGTAGAGGCTTTGCTTATAAAGCACAATAGAGATGATGATGACTTCCAATGCACGGAAGGAAGGAAGATGGGTGTTGAGTTGTTCACCTGAATTCCTACTAAAATCTCCAGTTCCACTAAGATCTGCCGTCTTCTTTTGGGTCTCTATTGGTTCGTTGGGTAACAAACCGTTTTCTATACTCCCGTATTCAATTTTTTAATCTGCGACCAACGAGCCACTTTTTCCAAAATATAATTTATACGTAATGTTCCATTGAGTCCAAAAGTATAAAGGCTCCAGAACAAAACGTAAGCTGGCCAATTTGACTAGAGCACTAGATAGAGCGTCAACCACCGACCCAACCATTGAGTAGTGACGTCAATAAGGTGTGTACGTGTTAAAAGATTCAAGGTGATTTGGTATGATATTGATTTTTTTAAATGTAGGTTCAATAGTTTTTTGTTTACGAGTTCTTTCTGATCGGACATTGCATTGTTCTTTTAATATAACCATCATATTTATGTGCTCTCTTTTTTTATTATATTAATGATTTTTTATTTATTTAAAGAATAGCATGGCATTATCACAAATGGCTGGAAAATGAGACTAAAAAGTGGCAATAAAGCTAGTTAGGATGACGTGACAAACAACAACGCTCTCAACGAGGAGATATAGAAAACACTAAATATTTATAACAATCAATATATTTTATTAGTTAGTCCTTTGCTAGCCGATTTAGGCTTTTACATATTTATAAAGTCCATTTTATATTTATACAATTAAATTGTTAACATATTTAAATGATTTTTTTAATTAAAATAATATAATAAAATACAAATATATAAGCATGTTATATATATATATATATATATATATATATATATATATATTTTCAGATAAGAATAAAAAATCATATGTTGTTAAATATAAATATAAAATGAAAGAAAAAAAAAACTATTTATAAATAGAGGGCTACTTGATATTTACATTTAAGAAGAAATATTATATATATAAATTTTACATGACATATGGTTACAATGCATCAATTTATTTATTTATACAAAATCTAAACTATATTTTGACATAATCATATATTTATTTTTTTTTCAAAGAAAAAAAATCGTATCTTTCTTCTAATAAATAATGATATTGAAAATAATTAAAATAGGAAACTAGGTAAAATTATGTAAGGGTATAAGGTATGCATCTTCAACTTCGTCATCCCTTATATTTATAAATCTAGTTTTTAAATTTAATAATAATTTATAAATTAAAAAGTAAATTTTAAAGTTATATAGTTATATATATATATATATATTAATGGAAACTAATGATACATAATGTCATGTAAAATTATTATTGAATACTTTTGCAATAATCTTATCACAAACCTCTCTATTTTTATTAACATGTTTTCTATCCAAGTGTCATGCAAAAAAGAAAATAGAATGTACAATCCTTGGTGTGATAAAAAGTGCATACATAGTAGAAAAGTTTTTCCTAATGCTTCTAAGTCATTAAAACCCATAGAAGATATATAGGTACAAAGCCCTAATTAAAAGGAAAAAAAGTACTATATAAATAGATCCTAAGAAATTTTGGAGGAAACTTTTAAGTAGTTTGAGGTTAGGAGGCTCACAAAAGAGAAAGCTAAGGAAATAAAAGGATACCAAGTAGAAATATAAAAAATTAGCGGGCATATCCTCATCCCTCACATCCACAAGCTCTTTAATTTAATGGAACCCATGACAAAAACCTTCATTGTTCATATTTTTAAAAGTGGATATTAAAAAATACCTCTAATAATAAGACCATTTTGATTAACCCTCTTTTGGATAAGTTATATGGAGTTATTATGGAAAAGAAGATCGTCATATAGCTAGATATTCATGGAAAAAGAGGAAAAGGGAAGTTAGGATTTGGTACAATCATTCAAGTGTGGACCACCTTGTTATGCTTAGGACCATTGTTGAGCAGTGTCTCAATAGTAAAACAAATATTTTGTGTTTCTTTGTTGAGTTTAAAAAAGAATAAATGACATAGTTCTTAGAAGTAACATTTAGAATAGATTAGAGGAGCTAAAAGTTCATTTCGGTTTTAGAGTTGTTGAAATAGGGTTGTACATGAATGTTGATCCCAAGTTTAGGAAATATAAGTGATAGCTAGAAGAAACTAGTTGTAATATAGGTGTCAAGCAAGATTGACCCCTATCCCTTACCCATTTTGGTATATACATTAACAATATATAGGATTGTTTGGAAGAAACAAGTTGTGTTGGCACACCTTTGTCGAGTATAGTCATCATCATTTTTATCTACACTAATGGTATTGTTCTTATGGTTATGATTCCCTTTTATCTTGACAAGCAACTAATAATTCTAAGGTGATTTTTTGTTAAGTGTTGAGCTTGTTTTATGGTGTAATACGATCCTGTTCCATATAGGTAATGGAAAACTCTCTATTCACATTTGATATTTTCATCTTTCTTTTGCTGTCTGAAAAACATGGTTGAACTAACCAATATTATATATCGTTTATGACAAAGGGAAACGCTTTGGTATGGAAGCTGCTAAGATTCGAGGTGATGCAGGTGTGGCTAGAATAAATGGTGAGTCTGGCTTTTTCCATCCGTGCCCTATCTCCTGCAGCTCTGGTGTTGTATGTATGCATTTGGCTTGGTGTTTTTAGAGTGAGACTCCAGTAAGCCATTGACTTACTGATTCGCTTTGGGGAGGTCCAAAATAGTCGCCTACTTGGCTAGACTAGACAGAATGGGGTTTCAATGTAACTTAAATAGTTGAATGAGTACTGGGACTGTGATATAGAAGGACTAGGCAGTAGCTGGGTTTCACCGGTTATTTGGTGCTGCGAAATCTTGTAAACAAAATAAATGCTCCTTCGTTGGATATGACTCCTGTATAGTTACAATGATTTCGAATGGTACATTTCTATTTTTCCCTGTGTGTATTTAAGCATTCAAGCTGAAACTTTAAGAGTTCTAATGTTATGGGTTTCCTGGGTATTTTTGTAAACTACTGTACAGACAATGTAGACATTATGAAGGGCCGTTGGCGCCTTTTCTGATTGTAAATATGGTTGTGGTTCGTGTGTTGATTTCATTTGCACTTGCTATTTGTGTTGGATATTGCTACAGTGTTTATGTGTGAACAATATATTGCCTGTGGTAAGATATAAGACATCAACAAAGTTTTCTACGCCTCTGTTTCTGTAATGTGGGTAGATGGTAAATAAGAAGATATTGTTTACTTGCTGGTTGCGTGGGTAGAATGGATGCTTGCCTGGCAAGGGTTTCAAGGTTGTACTCAGCGTTTTGGTTTTATGTAGCGACTTGTATCATGTAGGAATAACTTATGAATTTGGGATTTTTATGAAGGCCACGGGAATTGACCCTGGTCCTAGCTTTCAATAGGCATCTTCGTGGTGGTCATACGAAATGCATTTCTCTTGTCTCTATTTATGATTGATCTCTGTGTTTGATGTTTATGAGACTCTGACCCTAGAGAATAACTTATTCCTGCGTCTTCTTGTTGATTTGAAATGAAACTTGAAGATTTCCTGTAGATGGCTATCGTAGGTTTGTATGTTGAAAAGAAATGGAAAGGGTCTCGGGTTTGTCTATTTGATTAGCGTAGGGTTATTAATGCATTAGGTATGAAAATGTAAATAGGACAACACTCTATATACGATCTCTGTCATATTTGTTATCTTTGTTTTAAAATATGGTATGTATGGTTTGAGAAGAAAAACAAAAGAATAGATTGGGCAGAGAAATGTGTAATAAACTCAGTCTTGGATACAAAATTGGAATATATGGAGAATATTTATAATAAACAATGATGTCTGCGTTTTCTTTTGCTGTGGTTTGTATAGTCGGGATTTCGAATGGTTTACATGTTGTTCAACGATTTCTGTTATGGGTTGATTTTTGTAGCTGGACGATTTTGTTGATGACTTAAAACAAGGGTTTAGATAAGTGAAATAAAATACTATCATAAGTGAAATAAAATACTACAAATATTTTTCTAAGTTCAAATCAACAATTCGCTTGTTCTAACAATCTCAGCAATACAAATGACTAGCAAAGACTAGCTAGCTAGTCCTGCTGGGAATGTCATTCGATTTTGTAAGACTTGATTTAAAAACTGATAATAAGAACATCGTTATTTTAAAATTGCATTTATAATAGGGATATAAAACGTAGGAGGGTTTTATAAATAATCATACCTGTTGATCTCTGTAGCTTGTCCTGCTGATGATGACCTGCTGATCCTGGTAACTTGTTCCTGCTGATACTGACCTGCACACTCAACCAACTAGTTAGGGAAACTACTGACTCTTAGCTGACCTGAATTGATCTTGGATTGGATGACTTTAAGACTACCACGTTCCTCCCAACCATGATTCTACAACCGTTCCTGGTTCAGTATGAATCCCCCCGAGCTGGTTCTGACATGCAAACTGAGAAGTAGAGGCCCTAGGTGTGTAGCTGGTTCAGATCTAAAAAATCTATGGGAAGAGTTCACTTCCCTGAGCAGAGAGTTCTTCTTGGCATAATAATACCAAAAGAAAAAAAAGATCCCCCAAACTTTGGGGTCTTCCTCCTTAAGTAGGACAAATCTTGAATTATGACTGTTGGAATTTTACTGGTTTATTTAAAATCATTTAAATTATAAAATAATATGTGTTTACTTAACTACTAGTTAATTTGGAATTAGGACTTCTCACTTTGTTTGATTAAAGTGTTTTTGCTATTTAAATCTTTGTAGAATAATAATAATATAAAAGAATTACAATCCTATCTAAATATTAATAACTAATAATTAATAAGTGGCAACCCACTTATGTATAAGTATACATGTAATAGATAACAATAATATATTTGAAGCTCCTAAACATAATACTTAGCTTTGTGGTCCTTAGCATTTTGTTTCACATGATGCTTCTTTTAATTCTTTTTAAGGAAAGGGTCCACTTCCTAGGACGGTTTCGGTAAGCTGGTAAAGGAACCTCTAGTCTCTCCCTTTGCATGCCAGATTCCCTCGTTTAACATGGTAGTTCCCGCGGTAGATGATGATAATAAGATTTATTTAATCAAGTCGAAATAGTTGTGATAAGACATTTAAGTGCTATTCAGAGTCCTCTCGACTCAACACCTGAGATTAGTAACCCCGAGTGCTCTTCAGATCCTTTTAACTCAATACTCTCACATGGGCGTTACGCTAGTGCAATTCCAGAGCCTTTGCTCAACACTAGAGCTAGAATGTGGTTGTGAGGCACATCTAGGATATTTAAATGGCATCGGATCTGGTAATCATTTCTTTCAAGCTTGGAGTGCTCCAGGGTTCACGCCCAACACTCAACGTACATCGGGGCTTAGGCCTAGTACGAAATAGAATCCTCTAAATACATCGGGGCTTAAGCCCAGTATATAGGCCATTCGTGTGTTTCTGAGTCCACGCTCAACACACTAAATAAACAACCATGTAAATCATGCTCTGCACAGTATAATGTAACAAAAGGAATAATCTCAGTATATCATAACCTGTAACCAATTCTCGTAATGCAACATAATTTATTCATTCGGGCTTTCCTGCCCTGCATATATCAATAATGAAAACAAATCAGGGTCCATGCCCAATATATCAACTCACGAAGGAATAAATCAAAACAAACTAATGCTATGTAAAACATAATAAATCACACATACTGGAGCCATGACCCGATATAACATCATAACATAGTTAGTCAAAAAGTTGGGATATTACACTATGACTAGGTAACTAATGTACACAAACAACATAAACAACATGGGAGACAATAAGCTCCCTAAGATTTCTTAAAACTCCAATCAAAACAACTTGTGAATTAAGTGAGGTTGGCATAAACATGCCAAGTCTTGTCTAAATCATTGGGAGCTGAGGAAGAGGTCAATATGCATAATATTGATAATATTAAAAATACTAATGCAAATAAATTTAAGGAGAAGTTGTAGTGCATTAAAAATATAGGGGATAAGAGAAAAGTAAGATACTATAAGGATGTGATCAATCCTAGTCCAGTGGTGGACCCTCTAGCTCATACAAATTATCGAGCACATGTATCTATCTGACTTTTATATTTTACTTGAGTGGAATATTTGAAATATATTATGATTTTTATGTCATTGTTCATATATATTTTGCTTGTTTCATATCCCATTGATGTTGATGTATATCATGTTCATGTCATTCATGTATATTTATGTCTTTACATGTTATGATGATGTTGTTTCTTTTATAAAATGTATTGTGTGTCATGTTTCATTTATGTGGATTAATACAATGTATTGTATATCATATTAATGTCGTTCAAGTATATTTATGTCTTTTCATGTAATTGTTTATTGTTGTTTCATTTATAACATTTTTATTTCGAAATAAAAAATAAAAAAATTATTCAATATAGTTTAATGAAATTTATGTACTAAATTAATCTTATTTAAAAATAAAGAGTATGAATATAAGTGTGAATTAACAATGACTTCTTCAACGTATAAGAAGTAATTGTAATTGGGAAAACAAATATTTATTGATTTGAACATACATCTTCAGGTACCTACCTAATAAATGTATAAAGTATATGTCTATGTTAATGTGTTTGAGTACTACCTGAATGATATAATCAATATATTAAAATTGGTACAAATATACATGACGAGGAATAGTAAAATATATAACTAAAACATCTACTAGTACTAAAATTTATATAAATTTTAAATCATAAGTTATTCTAGTGGATTCATGGCTTAAATGTATGTAGTTTTTAAGGTTGATTAAGTGTGAATTTAGTGTTCATTCAAAATATCATGTGGAAAAATAAGAAAAAATTGTTTTAAAAAAATGTTTTCAATGTTTTTGTATGTCATTACTTTATTTGTCTTTGTCAAATAAAATTGTTCTCATTATATAAAAAAACACATGAGTTGGACACTGTCTTGTCATGGTAAAGTTACAACTAGTATGAGTTAGCATTGGATGCTCTTATTCGAAATCCACTCTTATATTAAAAATTAAAATTAGTGAAGACATTGAATTTCAAATGAATAGAACTTATGTGTTGTAGAAATATATAACATGTAAATATTGAAATGTTATAAAATATGATAGGTAACTCATAGTGCTTATTATTCACATTAAAAATATGTTGTCCTACATTCAATACACAATAAATGTGTTCAATATTCAACCTACTTCCATTACACAATAAAAAAACATTAATCATAATTTTACATTCAATACATATAATAAATGTGTGAATATCCAAGATTGGATCCAACAAAAAAATAAATGATAGTTAACTTTTCATATCCAACATCATAAAATGAAGAAAAGCCAAAATTCATAGAGCATGGAACTAAAAATTGATTCAGTAGCATTTATCAAAATTTCTGGATTGCATTCCCAAGGTTATGGTAAGGTGTTTATGAGAAAAGAAAACTCTATTAATGTGAGATCAATTTAATGGTTACTTTCACATAAAAACACTCACATTGAGTGAAAATGTATATTCATTAAAAGCATATAACTACTTAATTCAATTTCAATTCTCATCACTAGGAATTAGGGGTATAAGAAAACATAAACCTAGAAGAGCCTACATGTCTAATTTTCAAACAAGGAGAAATTCAAAGTGAGATGCATGAGCGATGTTATATAGAATATGGATGTTTCCAACAAAACAAATAACCTTTAGAACACCACAAAAAATGGCTACATTACAAGTTCACACATCTTTAGATAAATGAGACTCAAGTTGCCACTACAATATTTTTTTTTGTCCAATTCTTCATATAGTTTCATCGTTAATACAAATATATTTTAAACATAAATAAAAAATAGTATATCCTATTCTCAGATTTTGTTAGTATAATATATTCTTTCTAGATTACTAGTTATGGTTCTCCCGCAATCTTTTACAAATATTTCATTAATATAATTATATCCATCTAGTTTTATTTGTCATGTATACTATTGAAGTACTTTGAATCAATTGCAAAGGATCCATTTTTTTATGGTGATGAAGAATTCCTCAACTTATGTTCAAATTCTTTACAATAAAAAGAAACAATCACCTTAAGATCATCGTTTATGTCCTTGGTAACCCATGAAGCTAGGGAAAACTCCACCAAGTTTTTGTTGGTGTGAATGATGCTATATGTAAAAATAATGTTTGGTCCTATTATAGGACCATGAAGAGTCCCTCTAAGTTTGGACCATTTTCAATCAATTGATCACACCTTATTGACACCCCCTTAAAAATATATAGTAGGTTTTGATTTAAAATAAGGGTAAGAAGGAGTGCATTGTGTTAACTTTTGTTGATCTATGCATAAATAATTTATCCTATGTTCATGGGTGATTCATGTCTCGTGTGGTGCATTGTGAGTTCACTAACATTGGTTGTATTGTGATGGGTATACTCATTATGTTGGAACATGATTTCAACACAAGTTTTCTTTCATTTTTCAAGATACTCATTCTTTTGCTTTATGTTGGCATTGAATTTGCATAAAAATTGTGTTCCCTTTTGAAAATGTAGGTTAAATGTATTTTTGATAGCTGTAGTACCATTGTCTCCTTGTTCAAAAATATGTGAAGGCTATGAATCCAAGCCAATGATTTTTATCATCGAGGATGTTAAGACTGCATTGGCGTTTGCGATATGTTCAACACTTATAACAAATTTCACTACAATAAGGAAGTTTCTTTATTAAATGCATTTTTTCCACAATCCTTTGTTGGTATATACAATTATTTAATTAATTTAACTAGTTAAAAGAAAATCATATCTATCCTATGGGTATACGTACATATATATCATATTATCGAGTTAAATTTATGGTGCTGAAAGGCACATTCTATAGTTCATTATGAAAGGGATTCCAACATTCATCTCCTCTATCTAATCCATAACACTCACATAAACAAAAAATAGAGAAATAAAATTTAATCAGTCAAATAATAACAATAATACAATAATTCACAAACATTTAAGTGTGCATGCACATATCAACTAGCATATTAATATATCATTATTGTTATTATAAACTAGCATAAATGCATTGTCATCTTGAACGTGTCTTGAACTTATTAAGTATGGGAGGGATCAAATCTTTCAAAGTGCAAACATTCCCTTAATTTTTCATTAAAAAAATATTATATTTTAAATGATCCTCCAAAATGATTTATAAATTGAATATTAAAATACATTTATAATGATTGTAACCAATAACACTATAAATTTATATAAATATAACATGAATATATGTCAACTTGATATTAACCTTTACCATTTTTAGAAATATTGACATAACTTGATTATATATATATATATTAATGAATTGTAATGAAATATTAAAAAATATACAAAATATTAATTGGTCTTTTGTTTTACCATATAATTATGTGGTAAGTAGAGACACTTCATATGAGAAGATTGGGTTTCAAACTTTCATTGGACACCCTTTTGTGGGAAATGAATTATTGTTTTACATGGAATATTAGATTTCATGGTTTAAAAATTAAAAGCAAGCATAATAAAATGCCCATCAATTATAGATGCCAATAATAACATGCCACAGCCATATTATAAATGTTGAAATAAAACACATGTACATATCTCTATTTGTTGCAATAAACAATATTATCTTCCTCACTTGGCATGATAACATTGTTGTTCCCAACAGTTCACATACAATCAACCACTTTATAAAACAAGTGTGGAATTAAGCAATACATTAACATTAAATCCACTAAAAATTGAAAAATAAAATCAGTCAATGATCTATTTCTTACGCCCCAAGAGGACATATAAAGGTAGTTCCAATGTTATCCATTTTGGAAAATCATTTGGATGTCTACTAAAGTTATAGTTTATTAACAACTCGTCAGTAAGAGACAAATTGTGTATTGCATGCACAACAAAAAATCTTGATGCCTTCTTTTTCATAAAGAACTCTTTGTCATTGGAGTGCTCCTCAAATGAACAATATGAACTTAACAATGAGAATATACAAATATTTATGAACCCCACAGTGTTCCCATGAGTGCATGAACGACCATCGATATATAACCATTTCTTCCTATTAAAGCTCCATGAAGCACAACCATTCATGCACATAATATATATGGAAATGTTATGTTTGTATTTAACAATGTGCAAGTAATCACATTGACTATAAAGAGGACCAAAGTATGGCATAATTGCTACTAACTATTTGGGAGGAATGAACACATGTGAAATGATAAGAAACCCAAGATTTGCATCATGTATTTTATACTTTTTGGTCACGTAAATGTTACTAGAATAGGAGAATTCAATCCCAAAATTGGGCACAAGTAGATAAGATGTCCAAGTTCCATACAAAGTGAGACTGCAACCAATTTGGTATTTACCATGAAAATATGCTTCAGAGTGTGATGATTCCCTAGTTGATGGTTTCTTGGTGGATATTCATGATATATTTATGCTAGTAGCTATGGGTTGTGATATCTCTTGATGTTTTCATATGATATACTTCACACTTACGGATTTTTTGTGGTCGGCTTTCCATAGAGCTTCATCCTCCTAGAATATGTATCAAGCGTACATATATCTCTTGTTGAGAACCCTTTCTTCTTGGAACTTGGTGAGCTTCTTAACATGGTTACTTATCATTATTTGTGGAATGCTCCTCTTCTTTCTCTTTCTTGGAATGTGTGGAGGCATGCTTTTATCATTGATTGGTGGTATTATTAGTTCATGGATCTATCTTCCATGGATATATTGATGATTTGGTTGATATGCAGACATCATTTAGTGGATGGGATTCATTGCACATTAATGAATTCAAATAAGGAAAGTGGCTACCTTTGGAGCCTCACTACTCACTCATTTATGTTTTATTTGATGGATCATTCACTATGGAGACTCTTTCATGCTTTAGATCATGGAAGGCATCCACTTTTCAGGTTTGTCACACATTTATCTATGCTATATTGATGAAGTGTTATCTTGGAGAGTCATGTCAGTGGCCTTAGGTATCATTTGACTTAGACTTGATTGAGGTGATGTTTTCTCATGGAGGATGGTTTACACACATCTCTATGTCATTTTGATGGGATGTGTTACTTGGAGGTTCTCTACTCACTTCACTTGCATGCCTTTTGAACAAGTGCTCCTCCTTTTTGGATCTTATTCGTTAAAGCATCCACCTTGGAAGCACTCTACATGGGATTGCATGTATTATTTGGTAAAGGTGTCCATCTTTTGAGGAGTTCATTTGTTATTGGAGGAAATCTAAGGGGTAAAACCATAGCTCTAGGATCCATTCATTGCTTCGGATACCTATTCTATTGGAGCTTGACTTAGTGAGCCTTTGGAGGCTAATTATTGGGGTCTACTTGGAATATTCCCTCATTCATTGGAGGCACCCCTATCTCTCTCTCTCTCTCTCTTCATTTGAGGATTGTACATGTGGCTTTGACCACCTTATTTTATTCTTTTGACCGTTGTGGTAGTTAGAGTATTTTGGTTTCTTTACTCCTCACTAGACTAGATATCTGGGATTTTATTATTATTTTATTGTAGAAGGAAGATGAGATAAAAGCTATACAAGGCTTATCTGACTCCTTCATTTTTCATGGTTTGGTTTGGGAAGAAATACCATTGAGCTTAGTTGAATATCCATTGGTCTCTTTTGGATGGTGAATGAAAGCACTCTATCTTGAATGGTTTGGTGTTTCTCATGCTTCACTCATGGATGAAATATTGAAATGCAAATGGTTTTAAGTTAATGGGGTAAGGATTTATTCTTCTATGTGATGGTTTTAGTTGGAAGTGCTAGGTTATCACCTTCATAATTCTTCTATGTTTGGATATTTTGTATCTTTGAAAATATATTGAAAATCAACCATCTTAACTTTTACAATCTCTTCAAATTATTTTTCCTTTGAGCCATCAGAAAGATCAATTGACCAAATTGTATTTACACATTTCTTAAAATTTCCATAATTGTGAAAGAACTTAGTGTTAATATGCCCCTCTTCCAACCACATGGATCTACTTTTGAGCCTCCACTCTACCTCCTTTTTATCTAAAAGTTCCTTTTTTATCCTCTATTGTCTTTAAATCTAACAACTCTTCATCATTGGAAGACCCTCTGACATTATTTTCAAAAAGAGTGGTTCTGTTTCTTCTACCTTTTCTAGGTATACTTGATTTTCTTCCTTCTTCATATTTGCGGTCCCTATAACTAACTTCTTAACTTGTTTGAGATTGGAGGGAAATTGAAGCATAATTGAAACTCATCAACAAGGATCATAAAATTTTCATTTTTCTTAATAAGAAGTCTAGAATATTCCTTAGCCAACCAATCATGATTAGATTTAAAAGGAAATGGAGATTGTATATCCTCCTTTTCTAGTTGTATAAGAATAAGTAGATGATCATATAAGCCATTGTTTTCTACCCAATAGTTGTATCTTTCAACCTCCTCCACCAATTTTCTACGATTAAGAATATATACATCATCTTAGAGATGTTTGTTGTTCCATGTTTGCACACAAACTAGCATCTTAAGATTGAATTCCTAAAATCAATGATAGCTTATGGACAACAAAGAGGGAAGCCATTGTCACCACACCTAACCTTTTTTGTCTCTTTAGGCTATCTCTTATCTAGCTCAAAGGTGGAGTCCTTAAGGTAGGGTTACTAGATTTTAGCGACAAAGGACATGGTAAAAATGAAGAGTAACTTTAGAAAAACAAAGTGTTTTGGTTTTTGTAAAATATAAGAGTCATGAAGGAATTGGAGACTAGTGTTTCATACAATGGGAAAATGGGATCAACCAAGGATTACATGAGGATTTCTTTAAGAAGATTAGAAAGGGACAAGGTCGCGATGCACAAACCTATATGCTTTCTAGTGGATGGGATGGTTTTAGGGATTGCACAAAAGGAAATTTCTAGAGCAAAAAAAATTCAAATGGGCTAAAGGAGGAAATCTAGATTGAAAGGCATAAAAAACACACGATATCTAGATGCGAAATATGCACCTAAACTACACTTCCAATTGATAACAATCACATAAAAGATAGAAATCATAATCCTTCATTACCTCAATTCCATTAACAATTTGAAGATCCATTATCCAACCAAGTACATGAGCAACATGAAAACACTTCAATAGAACACTAGCATCAATCATTGTACATCCTGATTGAGTATCCCTTGTCCATCAAACTCAATACCTAATGCCCTTGTCCCTTGATTTTCCCTTTGCGTCTACTCCACCACTTCTACTTGAAATGTAATAAAATATACCCTAAATATTTGTATTGTCATATAACATAATTAACCCCCCTTGGCCCCTTAATATAGGGAAATATATTTTCTCATTTTTGTATCATAGTTTATTCCCTAATATGAATGGACATGATAGGATATTTCCTACCAACTGACCCCCCCATGCTTATCCCATTTCATGGTTTTGTGTCGACAACATTATTTGGAGGGAGTTATCCCACCCTTCTGGTGATAAATTCCGCATTCATTATCCGTTGGATTGTGTGCATCAAATTAGAAAAATTACAACATTTATTACCTAATGGTTATCCCCTTGAAGACCTAGATTGGTGATATTTAAATCCCTAGGTTGGCTATATTTGGAATTTGTGGATTCCCTAGATGCTACTTGTGATGATGGAGGTAGGGGGTGATATAAACTCTTCAACACAACCCTCTCTCTATATGTCTCTCCTACCCCCTACCCATAACCCCCTAACACCCCCCTCTCTCCCTACCTATAACCCCCCCTCTCTATATCTCTCCTACTCCCCCTCACACACACACACACAGTCTCTCTCTATCAACTCCATCTATTCCTTACCCCCACCCATCTCCCATTCCCCCACCCTCCTAAAACCACCCTCTGTATCTACCTCTAACCCCTTAACACTCTCATATATCTCTACCTCTAACCCCTTACCACCCCCAAATGTCTCTCCCTTTACCTCTCTCTCTCTCTCTCTCTACCTTTATCCCCTTAACACCCCCCCTCTATATCTCTCTACCTATAACCCCTTAACACCCCCTATCTCTATGTCTCTTGTTGGATATGTTTGTCATTGATGTCAAAGGAGTTTAGTAATGACAAAGGAATAACCAAGGACATGATGGCAAGGTGAAATCAGTGAAAGAGAAAAGCTATGATGACATGGCATGGCATCATTGTGAAGAGTATGGCTAGGGGGGTGGCCAAATCAATGTAAACCAGGACAGAGGAAGTGACCTTGTTTGTATCAAGTTGCTGTGTGAATAAAGAAACCTAATTAAGTTGTCTCTGTGTGTACGCATGAATCTATGTCTGAAGTGTTAACAGTTGAATATTTGTGTATAATTGTATCAATGAATCAATTGACAATTTGGGATATATGTGTAAATTCTTGATTAATCACTGAGTGTATGCATAGCCTAATGTAAGGGATTTTGAGGATTGAATGTTGTAGCGGATGTATGAATGATCTCTATGTGTGTAAAACCACAAAGTCGATGTGCAGATCTAGCAAGGGATTAATCAATTCCGGTGATGATCGATTGATTCTCTGATCAATCAATGTAGAATCTTAGAGTTGCAAAGATTGAAGTTTGCAGAGATTTGGACAATCCAGATTAAAGGAGAAATGATGGATCAACGATGGGAAAGATATCACGAGGTAAATATGAACAGAAGATAACAAATCCACAATATTAAGTGAAGTTTCACTGGAGACAGCAGATCGACATACGAGATCAAACCCACAAGAGATATGACGCCCCAGAGAAATTACTCAAGAGAAAGGTGTAAGGAAGATAATGGATCCGCAAAGATCAGGTGAGATCCGCATCTGATCTCAGATCGACAGTCCAGAAAGAACCCGCAAGTAATCGACGGTTGTAAAGAGTTATGGAAAAGGAATTACGGGAGGGAAATTGTGGAAGCCCATTTCAGGAAAAGTTGAAGGCATGTCCGCAATCTGCAACCCAACTGCGGAAAGAGAATTGTGGAAGACAATTTGTAAAAGTAGAAATACAGTTCCACAATCCACAAGCTGCAGAAAGAGAATCAATCATTGATCAAGATCCGACGGTCCACGATCACTGCGAAAAGAACCTTGTGGAAAGAGACTTGCAGAAGAAGTCTTGCGGGAGACAAATTGCGGAAGCTAGTTTGTAAAAATCGAAATATAGTTCTGCAATCCGCAAGCTGCGAAAAGAGAACCACCGTTGATCAAGATCTAACGGTCCATGATCATTGTGGAAAGAACCTTGCGGAAAGAGACTTGTGGAAGAAGTCTTGCGGGAGACAAATTGCGGAAGCTAGTTTGTAAAAATCGAAATATAGTTCCGCAGTTCGCAATTTGCAAGCTGTGGAAAGAGAATCCACCGTTGATCAAGATTAGACGGTCCACGATCACTATGGAAAGGAGATTGCGAAAAGGAAATTGCAGAAAAGCCACCGCGGAAAGAAAATAGCGGAAAGGTCACTATGGAAAGGTAATTGCGGAAAGATCATTGCAAAATTATTTTTGTGGCAGAAATATCATTGCAGAAAAAGGAAAATTCGAAAGGAATTCTAGTGCAGAATTATCATTGTGGAGAGGCAATTTTGGAAAGATTTTTGTTGAGGAAAGTCATGACTGATAAACCTAAATAGAGTTAAAGAATTATCAAAATGAAGAATTGTGTTTTCATGAAGAGGCACAATCTAAGAATTAAAAGGCGCAACTGTGAGAAGATGCATTCGTAGAAAACATGTTAGAAGGTATTTATATACAGAGTGTTGAGTGAAAGAAGTCATCTTTGTGATCCATATCTATGTAGCAGCAGCTGTAGATAGAGACCAAAGAAGGAAAACCAGTGACAGGTTTGAAAACATAAAGATTATCTGGAAGTCTAATGAAATCAAATTAGGGTGGCAGGGTGGTGCTAGGGTCGGCAAGAAGCCTGCTAGGGGTCATAGCCTCCATCCAGTAGAAGCTGGAGAACAGGGTGTCGTTGCATCCTTTCTTGTAGAAGCAAGCAGAATATCTGGGGTGTTGTAGCATCCTCGTCTGTAGCAGTAGGCAAAACCTGGGGTGTAGTTGCATCCTTTCTGTAGAAGCAGATAAACAATTTTGTAAAATTCATCTTTCTAATGAGTATGAGTTTGTGGTTTTCTCTTTGAGGTTTCCATGATAAAATATTGTGTCCTAACTTGTTTGATTATTTGTGTGTCTTGTACTAATTGTTTTAATAAAAGGAAAAAGAAGACAATATTGAGTCACCCTCCCCCTCTCAGTATTGTTGAATATTCCAACAATTGGTATCAGAGCAGGATCCTTCATGATAGTTTAATCACTGGAAGGAAGATCCTCATTAAGACCACAATGGATCAGCAGGAAGGATTAGCTACCAACACACCTTCACTTTTCACGGGAAGTAATTATGCATACTGGAGCGTAAGAATGAAGTGTCATCTAACGGCTCTTGGATGGAAGGTTTGGAGAACAGTTGGAAAGAAGTATAACATAGGAGACAACCTACCTATAGACCAAGAAGAACTTGACCAATATGAGGCCAATTCAAAATCTCTAAATGCAATCCTGAATGGGTTAACAATCTCAGTGTTTGTGAAAGTCACATAATGCAAGACAACTAAGGAAGCTTGGGATAAATTAAAAATTGTCTATGAAGGAGCATCCAAATTCAAACATGCAAAACTTGAGACATACAAAGGACAGTTTGAAAGCCTAAAAATGAAAGAGGAAGAAAACATTGGAGAATATCTTCTAAGGGTAGATGAAATTGTCAATGTTATTCGAGGCCTTGGAGGATAATTAGAGGAGCAAGAAGTAGTGGACAAAGTACTAAGAACCATGCCAATGAAGTATGACTCCAAAGTATCTGTTTTAGAAGAACGAGACGATCTTAAAGACATGACAGTAGATGAACTACATGGGATTCTCACTTCCTATGAGATGAGAAAAGGACAAGATGGACAATCAAAGAAAGAAGCAATATTGACAGTCTTATCCAAGAACCAATCAAGAAATTCAGATGATGAAGAATCCCTTTTCATCAAGAAGCTTGAGAGAGGTATTGGCAAGTACAAGGGAAAGCTACCTCTAAAGTGCTTTAACTGTGGAAGAATTGGACACTTTTCTACAAAATGTATTTATCCTAAACAAAATGGAAGTGATGAGAAAGAAGTCTCAAAGAAGTTCAAAAAAGGAAAAACAGGAAACAAAAAGAATATTTTTTACACCATGGAAGATAATGAAGATGAAGAAACATAGATTCTATTTATGGGATTAGAATCCCAAGCTCAAGATGATGAATCAATGGTAGAAGGAGAAATAGATCTAAGAGCTGAATGAATCAGTGCTCGTGAAAAACTTGATAAAAGCAGGAAAAAGGACAAATAGTCAAACCAAATCATTAGTAAATTGAAAAACCAGCTTGAAGAGGACAAGAAGATTGAAGAGGATCTAGTTTTACAGCTCGAAAGGAGAATGAAAAAATCAGAGAATCTTGAAGAAGTGATTATGCAGCTTAGAAAGAAGCTCAATGAAGAAACTATTAAGTCAAAATATGAAAGCAGTTCAAAGATTTTAGATGAGATCTTGAGTAGCCAAAGACCATTAAGTGATAAAATTGGATTAGGCTATGACAAAGAAAAAGATTCAAAATATTTTTCCTCTACACTCCAAGATAGAAATGAAAGAAGCTATGTTGTTGCACTCAAAATCCAAATTGAGAAGAATAATCAGAAGTTTGGTCCCTTATCCCATAATAAAGGAAGAACTAATATGATACCTAAAGTAAAATGACAAGTAAAGTCCAACAGATCTTTTTTGTCCATTGCTACACATGTCATAATTTTGGTCATATGGCTAGAGAATACAAGCTAAGGAAGAATGCCTCAATAGAAGATCAAGAACAAAAGAAGAAATGGAAGAAGATGGAAGATATGAAGCAGGAAGATAAAAAATTCCTCAAACATAAAAGAAAATTTTATGGATAATGTCACTACTATCACAAGTTTGGTCACAAAGCTATTGATTGTAGAACCAAGAAAATGGATCAAAGTAAGGAACTCAAGAAACACAAAATATTAGTAAGCAGGGTACCTCATGGAAAGATCTGGAGAAAAAAAGAAGGTAGTAGTGTTTTAGAGGAAACACAGTTTCCAAGCATCAATGAAGATGATGATCAACATAATAGTGCTGCAGATGAAAATGACATCCATTATGATGGAAAGGAAGATGAAAATGAATAACTCACCAATGAAGAGAGAAATCATGAAATTCTCTTCTAAAATTCTCATGACCTAAAAAGAGAAATTATAAAACTAGCATTAGAAGGGATTATATACTCAGGGGGAGTAAAATGTGTTTGCAAGAGGAGGAGCACTGTGATAGGGGGAGTCCATGAACTTATCAAAGACTTACTATAAGAAGGTAAAGAAGGATGCTAACTAGATGATCAATGCCAATACCAAGCCAATTGGAGGAAGAGAAGAAAAAGAAGGGAAGTTGTCTAAAAGAGAATGATTGGAAATTCTACATCAAGATGATTACAGTAAAGTCATAATAGGTTATCCTTTGTCATTGTTGTCAAAGGGGGAGAATGTGTAGGTGTTGCCATCAATGCGAAAGGGGGAGAATGTTTGATATGGTTGTCATTGATGTCAAAGGAGTTCAATAATGACAAAGGAATAACCAAGGACATGATGGCAAGGTGATATCAGTGAAAGATAGAAGCTATGATGACATGGCATGGAATCATTATGAAGAGTATGGCTAGGGGGTTGGCCAAATCAATGTAAACCAGGACAGAGGAAGCAACCCTGTTTGTATCAGGTTCCTGTGTGAATAAAGAAAGATAATTAAGTTGTCTATGTGTGTACGCATGAATCTATGTACGAAGTGTTAACAGTTGAATATTTTTGTATCTTTGTATCAATGAATCAATTGACAGTTTGGTATATCTGTGTAAATGCTTTATTAATCACTGAGTGTATGCATATCCTGAAGTAAGGGATTTTGAGGATTGAATGTTGCAGCAGATGTATGAATGATCTCTGTGTGTGTAAAATCACAGAGTCGATGTGCAGATCCAACAAGGGAATCAAGTCCGGTGATGATCGATTGAGTGATTGATTGATTCTTTGATCAATCAATGTAGAATAGTAAAGTTGGAGAGATTGAAGTTTGCAGAGATTTGGACGATCCATATTAAAAAAGAATAGATGAATCAACGATGGGAAAGAGATAACGAGGTGAACGTGAATGGAAGATAAGAAACCCGCAAGATTAAGTGAATTTCCGCCGGAGACAGCAGATCGAAAGACGAGATCAAAGCCGCAAGAGATCTGACGCCCCAGAGAAATTCCGAAGAGAAAGGTGTAAGGAAGATAACAGATCTAAAAATATAAGGTGATATCTGCATCTGATCTCAAATCGACGATCAGGAAAGAACCCGCAAGAAATCAACGTTTGTAAAGAGTTGCAGAAAAGGAATTGCGGAAGCCCATTTCGGGAAAAGTTGAAGGCACGTCCACAATCTGCAATCAACAACCTGATTGCAGAAAGAGAATTGTGGAAAGATAAATTGAGGAAGAAAATTTGTAAAAGTCGAAATACATTTTCACAATCCATAATCCACAAGCTACGGAAAGAGAATCCATCGTTGATCAAGATCCGACGGTCCACGATCACTGCGGAAAGAACCTTGTGGAAAGAGACTTGCGGAAGAATTCTAGCGAGAGACAAATTGCGGAAGCTAGTTTGTAAAAATTGAAATATAGTTCCACCCGCAATCTGCAAGCTGCGGAAAGAGAATCCACCGTTGATCAAGATCCGATGGTCCACGATCACTGCGGGAAAAACCTTGTGGAAAGAGACTTGCAGGAGACAAATTGCGGAAGCTAGTTTGTAAAAATCGAAATATGTTTTGCAATCCGCAATCTGCAAGTTGAGGAAAGAGAATCCACCGTTGATCAAGATCAGATGGTCCACGATCACTGCGGAAAGGAGATTGTAGAAAATTCATTACGGAAAGTAAATTGCAGAAAAGCCATTGCGGAAAGGTCACTGTGGTAAGGTAATTACGGAAAGATCATTGCGGAAAGGCAATTGCGGAATGATTTTTGTTGTGGAAATATTATTGCGGAAAAAGGAAAATTCGGAAGGAATTTTCGTGCAGAATTATTAGTGCGGAGAGGCAATTTTAGAAAGATTTTTGTTGCGGAAAGTCATGACTGATAAACCTAAATAGAGTTAAAGAATTATTAAAATGAAGAATTGTGTTTTCATGAAGAGGCACGATCTAATAATGAAAAGGCGCAACTGTGAGAAGATGCATTCATAGAAAACATGTTAGAAGGTATTTATAGACAGAGTGCTGAGTGAAAGAAGTCATCTCTTTGATCCAAATCTATGTAGCAGCAGTTGTAGACAGAGACCAATGAAGGAAAACTAGTGACACGTTTGAAAACATAAAGAAGATCTGGAAGTCCGATGAAATCAAATTAGGGTGGCAGGGTGGTGCTAGGGTCGGTAGCAAGCCTGCTGGGGGTCGTAGCCTCCATCCAGTAGAAGCTGGAGAACAGGGCGTCGTTTCATCCTTGCCTATAGGAGCAGGCAGAATATCTAGGGTGTTGTAGCATCCTTGTCTGTAGCAGCAGGAAAAACTTGGGGTGTAGTTTCACCCTTTCTGTAGAAGCATATAAACAATTTTATAAAATTCATCTTACTAATGAGTATGAGTTTGTGGTTTGCTCTTTGGGGTTTTCACAATAAAATCTTGTGTCCTAACTTGTTTGATTATTTGTGTGTCTTGTACTAATTGTTTTAATAAAAGCAAAAAGAAGACAATATTGATTCACACACCCCTCTCAGTATTGTTGAATATTCCAACACCTCTAACCCCTCACCCACCATCAATCTCTCTCTCTCTCTCTCTAATCCCTTACCACCCCACCTCCCCCCTTTCTCTACCTCTAATCCCTTACCACCCCACCTCCCCCCTTTCTCTACCTCTAACCGCTTACCGCCAATAATTATTTTTAATGTTATAATTGGCAAACAATAAAATTATAGGGTTACAAATCACCCCCCCCCCTTCTCTACCTATTACCCCTTACCACCAAGAATGATTTTTAATGTTATAATCAACAAAGAATTAAATTATAGGGTTACAAATCACGTACACATTTTGTAAATATAAAGTGCACACACATTTTTTTGGCGGCCTTTAAAATTTGAATTTAAACAAAAGGAGTACGCGTTACTTAGCACTATGCCTAATCCTCCCCATGAGCTGGCATGGCATTCCTATGCCTATGTGTTTGCTTCGGACTTTTCTTCGGATTTACCATGCCTGTGCCTTGGAGTACATGATCAACCATGGCTAATTGGGCATTGTATCTAATTTTTTCAGTATGCCCATGTTTAGCTGTTGGTTACATCATGCTACACACCATAAATTTTTATGAAATTTTAGACATAGATAACATTTTTTCTGCAGATTCCAAGTAGTTAATTTTTAAAAAGAATATATATATATTCTTTTTCTTATTTTTCTTGTGTCGTGACTCAAGTCAAAAAACACATTGTTATTGTTTCATCCATAACTCTTCCATTTCTCAAGCATTTTGAAAAAAAATTGTATGGTACACTAAAGGACACCGACCTCTACATGCCATAAGAAAACCGTTTCAAAATAATTGCATTAAGACCTTCAAAGGCCACACCCGCACTTGGCATACTGTTTTCGAGGTTTGATCACTTAGATAATTAAAAAAAATTAAAAATATTAATTTTGGGGGGGGAAATAGAGGTGCACTAGTACTAGTTGTTCTCTATATGTATTCCAGTTTTCGTAAGTTGATTCCATCATTTAGGCACTCAAAGGTTGCACCCACAAAAACATATACATTATATTTGTCCAAAAAATAAAAAGTGCCCGTTAAAAAAGATCAAATTTCAAATAGTTAAGAACATTTTCAATAGAAAAAAATTATATATTCGAAAACGTCATTCAATTTCATACGTTTCATTTTTTTAATCATCGCATGATTCATTGTGTATGTATCTCGAAATATATGGATGTAAGTTGATGGATGTTTGTTTTTTCAATTTTCTATTGCATCTAACATGTCAAATTAGACTCTCATTAGCTTGCACACACCCTATAGTGAAATTCCAAGATGTCTTGTTTTGGAAGCGTCCAAGCTCTGATACCAAATGTTAAGCAACAAATTTCCAAAGAGAGCATGAAAAAAGCATAAATAGACCAAAAAGAGTACTCCACACATTTAATGAAGAAAACAAAAGAATAGAAAGCCTCTTCAAGGGGGAAAACCTCCTTATACAATGTACTAAGTACACAAGACAAGGCAAGACAAGATGATTCAAATTTTAAAAGGTCTCCTTCCTATATATATGAGACAGAGAGGTACAATTACAACTAATGGACCCAAGCCGACATAACAAATATAATAATACTAATAAAATTACCATTACTAATCCCATGCCAACATTAATAATATGTAATGAGCCACACTATAGGGAGTAATGTGGCAACATTTAAGGTTTAACAAGGTTTTAGTTTTTTTTTTTGCATTTCTAAAAACTATGTTAAAGAGAATTTTGTTAAATTGTTTATGAAGTCCAAAATTTTGATGTTATAAGTTCTCAATAACCCTTTCCAAACAATATCTTGGATTTTCCAGTATAACAAGCTCCTTATTCCCTTCCCTTAAACTACAACCTATAACCTACCTGTGTCATTCCAAAGGGTTTCCCTTCTTGCTCATTCTTTCCTTTGGAAGCTAGTTCATAGTGGGATTAGATTTGCGACGCTCTTGAGATCAGTGGAAAGATGACTAGTGTTCCATGAAATGGGAACTTCTGATATGCCTAAATACCATCCCCTTGTATTCGTTCTTGAAATTTTTCCTCAATGGGATTTTGGTCAATTGAAAAACTTGTACTACCTTTCCATTAAAGGCATGGAAGCGAAAGCCATGATACATTGATCTCATGCTTGGAGTGAAGCTTGTGTTACATTAGGTACAAGGATTTGTGGTTTATACCGAGTAGCACACAACAACTATATAAATCAAGCCACGGTAAGAGCATGGGTTCATAGTAAACATAGAGTTATGTTTTGAGACTTGAGCTTAGCATGCTCAAAATCATAAAAATAAAAATAAGGAGAAATAGTTTAAACTTGACTATGTATCCATGTCTACAAAAGGTGTGCTCTTTTTCACTCACCGTTCCTTTTACCTAAGTAATTGCCAATGTTACTTTTGTTATCATATTCTTGTGGTACATTTATAGATATGAGTTTAGGTGGATTTGCATCTAAAGGTAAAGGTTATGATGATGATAGAATAAAATTTATTAAAAGTTAAACGAGTGAAAAAAATGTAGTGGGCATTGTTGGACAAAACCACCTATCACGTATATCTTATTTGATAATTAAATAATTGTGGATGGAGA